>JAULLH010556500.1:0-10441 GCA_035668455.1 Sarracenia alabamensis | reverse complement strand
AAACCAACACACCTTCACCATTTTGGGCATAACTTTTTCTACGAGATGGGTTTTGATGTGATATTAGAACCATTTGAAAGAGGACTTTCGGTGCTTTGATTTTGATCTAAGAATGACCCAATTTCGAGTTCGGATGAGAAAGTTATGCTCATTTGAAAATTTTAGCTATGGCTGGTGGCATGTGTGCGCTTAAGCGAACTTATAGAGCGATCGAGCGGTGTGTCGCATATCATCTTTTTAAAACAGACCCAAGAGTTGTCTTTTTTAATTTTTCTCCATTCTTCTTCTCTCTAAACGTGAGGGAGGTGGCTAGGGTTCATAAAGGAGTGATTTTGGACTGATTTTGATGCTCCAATCGGTAAGATTTTGATGAATATTCATGAGATTTTCATAATAATCGAAGTTTAGTTCGTATTTAATTGCAAACCCTTTTCATATCAGACTTGGCTATGATTTGGAGGCTTGGGATTTGCAATTTTTGGACTTCAATCTCAAATCTAATGTAGGATTATGATACCCTTTAACCCCTATTGGGAATATACCACTTATTACATAAATTAGAGGTAAAAAGGTATGACTTTTCATAAAAATTTGTTGGAGGACGAACCATAAGATTTGACTATTGTTGGAGTAGTCATCCTATGATTAAACTTCTCTAAACTTGATTCCAGGTAGATTTATGATGAACTCTATACTTTATGTGAGTTTTATGATGTATCTCTCGATTATGTGTGAAAAATGCTTGGTTTTTCATGGTTAGTTGTTTATAACGAACCCTAAGGTTCCTTATGTTGTAAACTACTGTGAGATTGGGTGTCCTTATATGAATAGATGGTATCTAATTCGTAGATTACGAATTATATATGTGAGATGAGTCACAAATTTGAGGATTCAGGTTATAAGTTGTGTGTGTTACACCCAAAATTAGGGAAAATTGAGTGAGTGTTGAGTTAATGTAGAATTAAGCATGTGAAAGTGAGGTTAAATCTACAATGATTGAGAATTGATAAGTTGGGATCGAATGTAGTCATTCCCGACTAATGGGTATTTGTTAGACGATGTGGTACGGCCTAGTCTTCTCCATTACTGTGATGTTTGTCTGATCTTAAATGGGTCACGAAGGAATGTAGTTCACATTCTACATATTGTAGCTATATGTGATATGTGTTGATGTGTGATTCTATGGAATCTTTGGGGAGCCCGTACCATCGGTTAAAGTCTGTAAGTTGGGTGGATTGGTAGTGGTTCTATGTGAACCTTCGTGGAGCCCGTACCCTCAGTTAAATTCCGTAAGTTGGGTGGATTGTTCGTGGTTCCATGTGAACCTTCGGGGTGCCCATACCCTCGGTTTAAATCCGTAAGTTGGGTGTTACATAGTATGATATTGACAGTAAGAAGTGGATGGAGTGGAGGGTGCTTTGGTTGTTTTTAAATATGTAAAGTGTTAGCAAGCAAGAAAAGTACTAGTGTTGGATATTGTCTTTACATTCATAATGTAACTACTGCACAATCATTTCATATTTTCTTGCATGTTGTTTATCATTTTCCTACAAGCTTCTGCTCATGCGCTGTTTTGTTTATAAAACAACAATGCAGGTGACACCGGTAAGGCTGTAGCGGATGAACGAGTGGTCTTGATGCATCTCCCCATCACAGACGATGAGGGACTCTTGGATATTTTCTACTATTCTCTTAATTCATTATTTAGAGAATTGTCAGTTGAATAGTTGTTCTTTAATTGTTTCAATACTTGTAGTTGGAAATAAAGTTGTAATTCTATAAGGCCGATCGCATTTCTTCCATGTAATTTGAGTTTTTGGGGTTGTTTACGGGTACTTGGAGAGTTGTTGAAATTTTGAAACTCCTAGCGTGTTTTTATTTAAAAAGACTAGTGTTGCGGATGTATTGTTGATTAGATATACCTAATGGTGTATGAGATTGAGTGGTTGTGGCTTGGGAACTTGTAGGAGTTCTTTATGTTTATGATGGTTCAATAGTATTGTACGTGAGTGACGAGTCATGTACCCTTTGATTCCCAAAAATCAATCTAGTTAAAATGATCTTTTTACATAAAACATGAGAGTTTGAAATGGTTACACCTCTATATTGTCTAAAACCATCATTTTCAACCTTAAAATCTATTCAAAAGTGTAAAAGATGAATTTTGAGAAAAATGCTCAATTGCCAGATTTTGCAGAAAACTTGTTGGACATTCACCGCTCGAGCGGTAGTAGGACCGCTCGAGCACTGTGTTTTGGAATTTCCACATCTGTTTATGTAAAGGATGGGTTTCACGCTCTGTTGGGACTTACTCTGGGTCATAAAAACAGCGAGTTTTATTATGATTATTTTCGAAGGAAGGTTTTAAAAAAAAATCAAAGTTTAAAGGTGATAGAAACTTCAAGTTTTCTAAGTAGGTACTTAGTTAAGTACGCACATAATTCGCTTCCGGTTGTATGAGATTTGGTATGTTTCTGGTTCACTTGATCAATTTTGGAAAATAGACATTCTCTAAACATCAGGGTGTAATAGAATGGTATTAGAGCTTTAGGTACGAATACCTTGGAACCGTGGGAAGGGGTGTGATAGTTCGTGAGGGATTACTTGTGTGCTGCATTCATATTTTACATGCTTATGTGTTCAGTGTGCGATGTGGTATTCTTACGCATGTTGTATGACTATGTGGGCATGGAGGTAAGGTTCTGACGGTGTTATTTCTTGCTTCGGCGTCTGGTTTACTGGTTTGGGGTTCCATTTAGAAATGCGCCTAGCTAATGTCCATTCTATTTAGAAATCTAGACAAGTGGTTCAGATTGAGATATCATTCCAAAGAATCTCCTCGATAAGTAGTGATGTGGTGTCATGTTATTGTTGTTGAGGTCAGCATACTATTATTGATTGTTGTCCTTAAGAGGTGAGTTGACTTATCCGAGGCATAAGGTCATGGTTATGGATTGTACTCGACTTATAGTTGAGCAATTGTTGGATAGATGATGACTTATCCTACGTGTAAGATAGGACAATGAGACTGAGTGGACCAATGAGTTAAGTGGTTGTGTGAGGTGTGTCTGGAATAGATGTCGTAGCTTGTACGTCATGACATGTTTAGCCTTAGGTTAATGTTGATTGGATGGTGTAGTTTGTGTGGTGGAGTTTTGAGTTGGTGATTGTTGATTATATCCGTTGATTTGGTTATGAGTATCCTTGAGTTGGATTGAATATCCATGGGAATGTGTAGTGTGTTGTGGGTTGAGAGTCCTAAGTGAGGAGTGGGCCTAGTTTGTGAGTGTTAAAGGCGTCAAGTTGAGTTTCGGTGAAGTACTGGAGGTATCCTTAGATGGCTACTTGCTTTGGAGTATGTTGAGGACGTTTGAGTCCAATTGGTTTATTTTGGTGAAATTTCGTATAAATACTTAATAACTTTTGTTAAGGTTTTTTTATGGATTTTTATGGTTTGGAGAGTGGTTTATACCTTTTCATGAGGTTTTATATCATGTTTTCATATTTGGAGTTGAGGGACCAAAATATGCACTTTGAGCTAAAACCACCCAACACTTCGAAAATTTTTTGAGGCTTTCCAAAAGTTGCTCTCGGGTTAGGTACCGCTGGAGTGGTTCCCACACCGCTTGAGCGATCTTACTGAATGGGAAAAGTTTTGAAATTTTGATTTAAAACTTGGGTTTTGAGGTTTGGTTTAGGCATCTTTTTAACAAATAAAAACATAGTTTGGCACACTTTAGTTCTAGGAAAAGTAATTTCACTTAAACTTTTATCTCACTTTAAAAGTCAAAGGTTTTTCTTTCGGTTCTAAGTTGGTTTCTGGTTGGCTTAACTTTCCTTTATAGTTTTAACCTAATATACAAGGCTAAGATCACACGTGGTCGTGAGGGTTAGATGTTTTAGGTGGTGTTAGAGGGAGTACTGGCTCTAAGGTTAGTGTGGTTTAGTGTGGTCGTAGTCAAGAGGGCTACTACTACTTGTGGCCTGACAATCGCTAGGATGACTATGGCATGTGGAGTGTGTACCCTTACCCTGTGAGTACCGTGCCATATAGTGCCAAAGTCAGGAAAGCCAAGTGTGTCGGCTTCTCTTCAGTGGCGGCATGGCCACTTGAGACGCCATACCTATTGATGGAGGAGTACGGTATATATTGTTGACGTGGATGAGATAGTTGAGGCAGGTGCTTTGTGGGGGATTCGGCCCCCTCTTGATTGAGAAAGACACTTGTAGTGAGACGGTGATGATAAGGTCATCGTTTCCCCATTCGGAGTTGTGAGCAGTCTTTCGTGATCCTCTCTGAGGAGCGAGATGCGAGGAATTTGGGATGGACTCTAACAATGTAGTTGGGTGGCCAGTAGAAGTGTTGTTCGTATCCTTTCAAGATTAGACTTGGCGCCTTGTGCGCATCTATGACTAATATGGATTCCTTTGATCGCATTCTTGGTATGGACTGGTTAGCAGCATTTCATGCTTATATTTACTGTGACCATAGTTGAGTCACCCTCTACACCCTGAGGGGGAAGTTCTGTCTTTTGTGGGCGATCAGGGGTTAGAACGATGCGGCGTGATGACGCCCCGGACAGGCAAGTGATGATCAAGGGTAGTGTGGTGTGTGGTTTTGACAATGTTGAGTGTATGAGCTCGGTGTCTGTTACAACTCGTGTGAATGTCAGGGCCATGGTGTGGGAACTCAGTAAGTAGGATTGACATCTTAATAAGGATGCCTGAGGAGCATGATTAGGTTGATTGTCGTGATTATAACTGTGCAGTTAGGCAAGTCTCAAGCCTCATGAGTGATGAGACTGTGTTGGAAGTGTGAGTGATGGATGTGACAGATGACCCCATCTTGATTCATCATTTAATTCAAGAATGATATTAATTCAGGGTGGTACAACCAAGCATTGGAGTCATGAGGGCAGGTTAGCGATGAGTTAAGATGCCAGTGGTGAACAGATTGTTGCTTATTTGTGACTCTGTTCCTTGATTCATATGATTAGGGTGCTACGGGAGTGGTGAGTTATAGACATAGTGTCCTTAATGGAAGGGTGAGTTTATCTGGAAGATTAGGTTCACACCCTCTTAGTGACTCGGGAGACGTAAGACCTTGAGGGGTCTAATGTTCGATGTAGGAGTTGAGGGAGTGGGATCTTTTTTGAGCTTTTGTGGTAAGAATGGTTCGTGGTGAGTATGGTTCAAGGCATGACCTGTCGAACAGGCGTAAGGAGTTGTGATCGGCACTGAAGAGAGTAGATGTGTTGTGAGGCCTCTCGGGTTTGGTAAGCTACATGTGGCGCGGGGGACGCGTTATTTATGATCTGAGGAGGTTTGTATGAGAGATGAACCAGGTGTAATAGTTCGTTCCTCAACCCAAGCTTCAGTACGTCGTGTAATGATAGGTTAGTTTCACACGGAGTGATGCCCAGAAGAGTCGAAGAAGTGTGTTCCGCGTGGGCACAAACCCAAGTTTGATGTGAAGTTCTTGTTAGGGATGTGACTACCAAGAGCGTTAGTGCTTGAGTTGGATTGATCCATTGTATAGTATGATGTGTTGCATTATGTGTTAGAGGTATCGTGAAGCCACGCTATGAACTCGTGGGTGATTGATGAGACATGTGATGAGAGTGGTTTTGAGGAACCGTGTGAGGCTATCGTATATCAGCGAAATCTTTCGTGTTGGGAACTTTAGCCTCCCTTGTTGTTGATGTGGGACTTCGCATGTTGACACAATCTGGTATTAGTTGGTAGTTAGCCGAGAGTATCAGTTTGTTCATGGGAACTGCATGGTGTTCTGAGGAGTATGACCATTCGGGGTACATCATATAGGTTTTTGGTTGTGTGTCTACCTGTGAGGGTGCCCGTTTACACAGGGTTCCATTCTTTCACGTCAAGTTGTGGAGGACATGTCGAAGATGTGTGCATTGAGTGTCTGCGGATTAGGGAGGGATCCTTAACCATGGGCTTAGGTGGTGAGTGGCAGTTACTATGATAACGTGGGTGGTGATGCGTAATTATCTTATGGTTTAAGAGGCAACGCGTAGTTGCTGTATTAGCATAGTTTGCCTATGGCAACTGCTATTGATTGAGTACTCGTTTGGTACCTATTTAGGACTCCATGTAGTAGACCGTATTGGAGATTCGAGATAGAAGACTACGTCTTACCGTAACTCCTTTGTAAAAGGCAGATGAAGTTCGGTGAGAGATTGTTGTCAAACCCTCCTAAACTAAGGAAGGAGTCGGGGTAGCAACATTTGGTTGCGTTAATGCCTCTGTGGTCGTGAGGACGCGGTGTCTTTCATGCTTTCATGCTCCAGAAATGTGAGCCCCACCTGTCACAAGTTCTCTATTAGTCAAGATTTAGGTTGGAGAAGGGTGGCACATGTGAGGAGTTATCGCTACAAATCCTAGACACGAAAGAGGGCTACTGTCACGGGGTAAAATTCTATCGTATGTTAAGATGCTAAGGTAGCACTGCGGTGAGAACGAGACTTGGGAGAAAGAGTCCTCTGTCTGGAAGAAGTATCTAGATTCATTCCCACCTCAATGTATGTTGATTTCGGGGATAAAATCTTTTTTTGTGGGGGATGTTGTAGGGGCCCGACCTTGATTTATTTATTATTATCTCAAAACGATGTCGTTTGGATTATTTTTGTGTCCTGGAAGTAGTGGGATCGTAGAACGGTTCGTTCGATAAGAGGTTCGATCACAAACATGCTAAAGTGAGTCAAGAAAAACCAACACACCTTAACCATTTCGGGGATAACCTTTTCCAAGAGATGAATTTTGATGTGATATTAGAACCATTTGAAAGAGGACTTTCAGGGCTTCGATTTTGATATAGGAATGACCCAATTTCGAGTTCTGATGAAGAAGTTATGTTCGTTTGAAAATTTCAACTCTGGCTACTAGCATGTGTGCCCTTGAGCGGACTTATAAAGCGCTCGAGAGGTATCCGCGTATCTCCTTTTTAAAACAGACCCGAGAGTTGTCTTTTTTCAATTTTCTCCATTCTTATTCTCTCTAAACGTGAGGGGGTGGCTAGGGTTCATAAAGGAGTGATTTTGGACTGATTTTGATACTCCAATCGGTAAGATTTCGATGTATATTCATGAGATTTGCATAATAATCGAAGTTTAGTTCGTATTTAATTCCAAACCATTTTTATATCAGATTTGGCTACGATTTAGGGGCTCGGGATTTTTAATTCTTGGACTTCAATCTCCAATCTCATGTAGGATTATGATACCCTTTGACCCCTATGGGGAATATACTTCTTATTACATGTTTTGGAAGTAAAAAGGTATGATTTTTCATACAAATTGGTTGGTTAACGAACCGTAGGATTTGGGACATTGAAATTGATTGTTGTTGGAGTAGTCATCCAACGATTACACTTCTCTAAATTTGATTCCAGGTAGACTCATGATGAACTCTATACTTTATGTGAGTTTTGTGATGTATCTCTCGATTATGCGTGAAAAATGCTTGGTTTTCATGCTTAGTTGTTAATAACGAACCCTAGGGTTCCTTATGTTGTAAACTGCTGTGAGATTGGGTGTCCTTATACGAATAGATGATATTTAATTCGTAGATTATGAAGTGTATATGTGAGATGAGTCACTAATTTGAGGATTCAGGTTATAGGTTGTGTGTGTTACACCCAAAATTACGGAAAACCGAGTGAGTGTTTAATTAAAGTAGAATTAAGCGTGTGAAAGCGACGTTGAATCTTCCATGATTAAGAATTGATAAGTTGGGATCGAATGTAGTCATTCCCGACTAGTGGGTATGCGTTAGACAATATGGTACAGCTTAGGCTTCTCCATTAATGTGATGTTTGTGTGATCTTAATTGGGTCACGAAGGAATGTAGTTCACATTCTACATGTTGTAGTTATATGTGATATGTGTGGACATGTGATTCTATGGAATCGTCGGGGAGCACGTAACCTCAGTTAGAGTCCAAAAGTTGGGTGGATTGGTAGTGGTTCTATGTGAACCTTCGGGGAGCCCGTACCCTCGGTTAAAATCCGTATGCAAGTTGGGTGGATGATTTGTGATTCCATAAGAACCTTCGGGGAGCCCATACCCTCGGTTTAAGTCCGTATATTGGGTGTTACTTGGTATGACATTGTGGGTAAGAAGTGGATGGAGTGGAGGGTGCTTTGGTTGTCTTTGAATATGTAAAGTGTTGGTAAGCAATAAAAGTATTAGTGTTGGATTTTGTCTTTACATTCATAATGTAACTATTGCACTATCGTTTCATATTTTATTTTCTTGCATGTTGTTTATCATTTCCTACGAGCTTCGGCTCATGCGTTATTTTGTTTGTAAAACAACAATGCAGGTGACACCGGCAAGACTATAGCGGAAGAGCAAGTGGACTTGATGCATTTCCCCATCATGAACGATGAGGGACACTTGGATATTTTCTACTATTCTCTTGCTTCATTTTAGAGACTTGTTAGTTGGATAATTGTTCTTTAATCCTTCCACTACTTTTAGTTGGATAATAAAGTTGTAAGGCCGTAGGCCATTGGTTTATATTTTATCATTGCTTGTGTGCATCTGGAGATGATTTGGACATTTGGGAATGTTTAGCCTATGCTTGGCTCATAGGTCCCTTGAGTTGAATGGAATAAAAATATTTGTTTTATTCCTTTTGTTGTGTGAGTTTCCAACTACTTAGACTCGTAAAGATTATTTACTGACAAATGTTTTGGCTTGTGACCAATGTAAACTCATGAAAGAAGTTTTTAAGTGTTTAAGAGTAACAAAATTGGTGTGGAAGTGGAAAAGTGCAGCTACTGTATTTGCAGTAACTGTAGTTTTTTGCAACTACCGCTCGAGCGGTGGTGGAGTCCGCTCAAGCCGACCCCTCTTATGCGGGCAAATCCAAATTTTTTTCGTTTGAGATAAAAGTTTATGCTAAATTCTTAACTTAAAATACCATGTTCTACTTTTTATGAATGAACCCTTTTTACAAAAAATCATGAGTTCGGATTTGCTTTCATTAATTATAAAAAGAAGCTTTGGGAATAAGGGTGGATGTTGGATGTAAAAAGAGCATTTTTTGTTTCTTTTCTGTCTAAGGGGTTAGGGTGGTATAATTGGTTGGTAAATACTTAATAATTTGGGTTAGGGGGTGACAGTGGTGGTCGACGGCGGCGGTGGTCGACAAGGCGGTGGCAGTGGTAGTGGTATTGACAGTGGTTGTGACAGTGGGGGCAGAGTTTGGATATATTTGTTAAAAATAGAATTTTTGTAATCAGCAAATTACTAATTTGATTTAAAGGTTTAAATCTAATATTTCAAAAATCTGTGGTTGTGACAGTGGGGGCAGAGGTGGGAGAAATTTATTAAAAATGGAATTTTTGTAATCAGTAAATTACTAATTTGATTTAAAGGTCTAAATCTATTATTCCAAAAATTCAAGGTTTAAATCCTAAAAACCTATTAAACAAAGTTCTTAATCCTAAATGCCTCATTAATAAATAAAGCCATATAGGGTTTTTTGCTTAGAAAAATTATCAAAAATTAGTACGTTTTATGCAGACACCAGACAACATAACTTAAAAATTAACATTTTAGATATGTCAAACAGGAGCTAAGTGATGACTAATTTTATACCCAATCAACTTGGTTCGTATGCTCTCAACACATTCAACATCGAATGACCGACCCAAATTTAGCGACATTAGGGCAAAAAACGTAGCTCGCTCAATTCAATCAAACCAGATCAATTATACATAGCCAAGTAAAACCCTAGATGGTGAGATCAATTAATTAGTTCATCCAATCAGAAAGTAGATGGTGGAAGGAAGTGGTGCGAAGTCGGGCGAGGATGAGAGGCACAAACCTTGATCGTTCGGGATTGTTCGGAGCTGAGTGAGACCTTGGCGAAGGTCTCTTCGTCTACGTAAACGGCTTTCTTGACGAGAAGCTTCTGGAGCGAATCGAGATTGGAGGCCATCTCCGACAGATTCGCGATCGCCGCACTCCATCTCTCGCTTCCTTTCCTCTTCTCCTTCTCTCCGTCCTCCATTGACGTTCTCTGAATTTTTAGGTTTTGTAGCGTCCTGAAGCTTTTGCACGTGATGTACCTGTATTCATGGTTACAGAAATTATGTTTACGTGAGTAATTATCTCACAAGTCTATGTTGGTGTATCTAATGATCTATTGATAATTATAAGAATTATGTTTACGTCCTATATAATCACCCCTATAATGTATAGAATAATTTCTCCCTTTTATGGCTGTTCAATGGATTTAGGAAAGGAATTGGGTTCGATTTGGTTAGTCTTCTAAGTTTTTTTTTTATAATATTTTTATCATTAGATTCGTTTATTAGGTATAAATCATTGAGTTTTGTATCGTTATAAAATTTTAGTTATCATTGATATTGGATTAAAATAAATTTTTAAAAAATATCAAACTTAATGAT
>JAULLH010556389.1:0-10444 GCA_035668455.1 Sarracenia alabamensis | reverse complement strand
GGGGGGGGGGATAAGGGAAAGCACATCTCTACTAGGGAAAGCAGAGCCCGAAACCAAGCAAACTCCTTGGAAGCAAATCGCCAGGGGGACGCCACCTCAAGATAGGTCCTATGATAGAACTGCCCCAAACTAGGGAGAAAGAACCCAAACCAAAGCAAATAGAGATCCAGATCAATGCGTACACCTTTTCCAAAGCGAAACATGCCTCTACTAAGGGAAGCAGAGTCCACCTCCACGAGAAAGATCCTGTACCCGTTCCAAAAATGAACTTAACCCCACAGTGATAGTCACACACCCCAGAACAATAACTGAAGAGGAAAGGATAAGGGTAAGCCCACCCCTACTAGGGGACGCACAAACCTGAAACCAAAATCTACCTAGCCAGGGATAAATCAACCCCAGACTAGAGAAGCTCTGACGACAAAACCATCCAAGAGCGCCCCAAAAGACGGAAAGCAAAATAGCTAGGAAAACCGCAAACATATCCTTTGAAAAAAAACAAAGCCCCACTTGGATAAAATTTACTCCATCCTTTGAAAAACCAGAGCCCAAAGTGTTGGCCCGAGAACTACAAAATAACCTTTGGGCCATCATATGGCCCAAAGCCACTGCCCCATCCCAAACTGTTTAAAATCAAAGTGGGCCCCATCTAAAATTCTTTTCCACCTCACCAACAGAGATGAAGACCAGAAAATCCCAAGTGGATTCCATCTGTCGCCTAAACCATGAAGGCTCCGAAAATTACCCTTTTGGTGGTAAAGGTCCCGCCAAAAGATTGCTACTAAGCAATTTAGCACTGTTGTACCATGTCTGCAGACCCAAAAACACGTGAGCAAAAACCACGCTCTTCTTGGCACGTAAACGCCACGCGTCTTCTTCCTCCAAAGCCCGAAAATCTGCGGCTCAAAACGAGTATTACGCAATCCATTCAGAAAACTTCCATAGCAAAAGGCACCTCAAGGTAACTGTAACGCGCAGACCTCACACGCTGAAAACAATATTTCTCTGAAATCCCTACCACGAAGGATCTTCACATGTTTCATACCTAATAAAGGAGGCGACAAAAAGATATTAACTTCCCAATGCAAGAAATGATCTGAGAAAAGCAACTACACACGCTGGACAGATCGCGTGTACAACTTCATCTTCTTTGGAAGAGAACCTCCACCATTTTCACGAACTCACCCAAATATTAAATCAAAAAGTTTCAATCGATTAAACAAAACTTGAAACAAACCTCGACAGTAGATACAACCGATAAAACCAAATCTTGAAAATTAAAATCAACTATGAAGACCCATCAAGACCAGATCAGAGCAACCTAAGCAAAATCACCGAAGCAGCATGAGATCGTAAGATTCTACCAAGAAAAGGACAGCGAAGAGAACCCATATGCAAACAGGGAAGAACCCCTGGACCACACGCAAGCCTAACAACCGTAGCAGACAATTTCCATGGAGGACAAGAGTCGAATTTCCACTCGTATTTCACTCAAAAATATTTGGCTTTTACCCTCTTATGTTCTCACACTCTGCCTTTTTCCACTCGTATTCTTCTTTTGGCTCTTTGAAAACTAATCAAGAGGAATGACAAATGTCTTAGTAGAATTGCAAGCGCCATTGGGAATCCTCTATTTATGGACAAAAAAACAGATACGAAACAACGCATCTCCTTTACTATAGGGTTTGCATTGAAGTTGAAGCTTCTAGGCCACTGCTACATTCGGTCCGTGTTAGATGTGGAGGAGAGGATATTGAGGTACCGATAGAGTATCAAGGGCTCCCGCCAGGTGTGATCGATGTAGTACATTTGGGCATGAGTCCTCAAAATGTAAAGAGTATATGCGAAACAGAGACTCTGTGATTAGTCAGGAAGAAGAAAGTGAAGAAGTTAAAGTGCAGGAGAGTCAGTCGGACTCGTCTTCATCGAGAGCTTCTCTCTCTAGGCGCTTGAGCATTTCGGTGATCCATCTTGGGGTCGACCATGGGGGACCGCCCTTGGGGCGCGTCCTCAAGTCTGAGGGCGTTGAAGAACAGTAACCAAAGAAGGAAACCTGTCCTTGAGGAAAGCTCGGTGACTGGGGGAGGAGCTGTTAATCGCTTCTTGGCCCTTTCTTCATTGGGTTCTGAAGATGAGGACTGTTCGGTTGCTACGCCGAAGCCGAAGAAATTGGAGGCTTTCCCGTCACCTCCGGTGTCCTTGATTCGCTCGACTCCGCCTGGAGTGGTAAGCGAAATAGAAAAGGGGCCCGATCTCGCCGAGGATGATGAGTCTGAAGGCAGCCGGAAAAGTAGCGATGTGGAAGAGATTGATGTATATGACGAGGCGACAGAAGGGGCCTTTGAAAAGTTGGCACTGGACGCTCTGGATAAAGCGAAGCAGGGCCGTAGCCCTCTCTCCAAGGAAGACACGGCGGCAGTGGTAGAATGGTTGGCGTGGTACCGGAGCTCCCCTCCGGTACAGAAGCCGCTCTCGCAAGGCCCAGGTGGTGAACCAAAGGCTCTAGTCTTGGTCGCTACCGATGGCGATATGGCGGGATCACTGGAGGTCGAATCGAATACTGAAGTTGGAGCTTCTCCTGTGGATCTTGAAACAAGTTCTGGGATTCCCTCCTCCAAGATTGACAATGTTTTTTCCATTGAGAGTGTTGTTTTGAACGCGGACCAAGTTCCGGTAAACAAGGAGTTTCGTATGGGGGATTTTGGGGGAAGGAGTTCTTCTGCCCACCAAGTGTTCGACGGATTGTCTGAAAGGGGATTGTCGCCCCTGGCCCGCCAAGCGCTTGCGAATGTTGGGAAAGTAACTGGAGGTGACGTTGAGAAGGGCGGCTATAGACCGGAAGGGTGTTCGGGTGATGAGCAGCTTGCTTCTGGAGATGCCAAGTCCGCTGCCCTGTCAATGCCGCCTCCCCTGAGTCAATCCGACATTTCCCTGGGTCAGGCCGGTTTGGGAGGTTACGATTCAGTTCATTTTCCTTTTGTTAATGAATTGAATATTGTCGATGGAGAAAAGGTTGCCGTAATGCCTTTGGGCGCTGTTGGGAGGTCTTCTAAGGAAGCTAAAAGGGAGGGAAGTCGTGATGCACACAAGGTGTTTGATGTTTTGCCTCATCCAAGTTCTAAGGCACTAGGCGACGGGATGCTGCCCAGTGGTGTGACATATGCAAATGTTGTTGCTGCTGGAGGCATTCCTAGGTTGGTAGGTAAGGGTTCTAGACTTAACCATCGGAGTCCTTCATCTTCTTTGCTTGATTATGTTGAACCTAAGGCCCCAGGTGTCATTGATATTGAAGGGGATTTGGTTAATGAGCAACCTTGGGATAAGTGTCTTGTTGGATATTTCCTGGAGGGGGATTTTTCTTTTGGTCGTGTTAGATCTACAGCTATGGCATTGTGGAGAAATGAGGGTTTGATGGAGGTTTTTTTTGGGTAAAAGGTAAGTATAATAAAAGAGAAATTTTTTTTTTACAGATTTACAAGGGGCATTCCCCAGGCAATACAACCTAAAGAAACCCACTTACAAACTTATCAAAATACTAGAGCAGCTAAGAGTGTTACTAACACACTTATCAAAATCCAACAACAAGCCTTACCAAAAGCTTCCACAAAAGTGAAACAAAACATAACACAATCTAATCAACATCTCGGCCTGGTACCCAGCTTACCGACCCCTTCTACTGCTAGGGAAAGAAGAGAGGCCTGGGTAGCTGGGCTGAGAGGAGGGACCGAGCAACAATCTCTATCCACAGGGCCACACTCAGGGAAAAATCGACGAGGCTGGTCAATGACTGGGCCACAGATCGGAACAAATGAGCGACGTGATGAACTAGGAGATTGAGCTACACGTAATCTCATGGCCTGCGCTGTAGGCTGAACTTCCATCTTCTTTACATTTTTTTTTGGGTAATTAAGTGTGTATAAAAGAAAGAAAAAAAACTTACAAATATACAAGGGGCATTCCCCAGGCCTTACAACCCAAAAAAAAACCCCACAAGCTTACCCAAGGAGATAACAAAAGAGACCCAAAGATACCCACTTACAAACTTAACCCCAAAGATACCTACTTGCTACCACACTTACCAAAAAAAATCATCTTAAAAACCATAACAGAGGCTATCACAAAAGTAAACCAAAGTTTGGACAAGCAAATCAACCTCTCGGCCTATAACCCAGCTAACCGGCCCCTTCTACTGCTTGAAAGAGTAGAGAGGCCCGAGTAGCTGGGCTCAGAAGAGGGACTGAGCAACCAACTTTATCCACTGGGCCACAACAAGGGGAAGATCGACGAGGCTGGTCCATGACTAGGCCACAGAACGGAACGACCGGACGACGAAGGCGACTAGCAGGCTGAGCTACATAGGTGTCCCTGGACTGTGCAGTGGGCTGAACATCTCTCTTTTCAGATCTTTTTTTCTTGCTGGTGTTTCTTTTCTTTTTTACTTTGATCCACTCCGGCGATGAAAACGAATCGGACTGGCTTTCCTGCTCTTTAACTTCCCCACTACCTCCTTCCTGACAATTCATAGCATCTCTGCTCCGCTTGTACTCCCTACAATTAGGGGAATCATGCCCAAAAGAGCTACATCGATCGCACATGGGAGGAAGCCCCTGATACTCGACTAGGATTTCAATTTCTTCACCCCCACATCGAACAAAAACCGAAGATAACAAAGGCTTTGAAGCTTCAACTTCAATGCAAACCCTAGCAAAGGAGATACGTTGTTTTGTATCCGTTGCCTTATCCATGAAAAGAGGATTACCAATGGCGCTAGCAATCCTACTAAGGCATTTATCATTCCAGAACTCCAAAGGTAGATCAAAAAATTTAACCCAAACCGGGATCTTAGAGACTCCTTCTCTTGCTAATTTCATACATTTACGCCATCTATTCAAAATCAAGAGCTTACCTGAGAAGTGCCATGGACCCTTCTCAAGGATATTGTCCATATGCTGTGAGCTTTCAAACTTAAAAAAGAAAAAGCCACTATCATTACCTGAAACCTCTATGAGCCCCTCGGATCTCCACAATGTCATAGCAATGGCCCTAACCAATCCAAAGGCTATGTTAGCTTCAAGAAAAAATCCAACAAGGCATGTTTCCCATGTTCGATTATCCGTCATATCGTCTTCAATGTCAATAACCCCCGGAAGAATAGGCTCGATATATTCAAGCTTAGAGCCACTCCTGAGATTAAGCCTGGGAGCATCGGCTCTTGGCTTGGGACCTGTAGCAGCAACTGGATTGTCTTTAGTTGCAACAACATTCGCCCAGGTTCTATTCAAAGTTGCTGCAGCATTTGACTGTGGCTTTTCATCAAGAACCCTGCATGTGCCATCCGGCAACAGCGAATTTCCTCCACATCTTTTCTGGTCAACATGAGCTGCAGGGCCCCTGTTATATTTCACTTCAACAGACTCCTCACCCTCAAAATCTTCTTGGTCCTCTTTGTGTAATTTATCACTCCCCTTAACTTCATGGCCCAAACAGGGGCGGTTTGCTTCTCCACCTGGTTGGCACATAAAATCAAGCACCTTGCGTGCACAATCATGAGCATTCACTATCTCAACGGCCTGAACCTGCCTATTATATTCCAATCCTTGTGGATCCAAAGCACTCACAGGAATAACACAAGGGACACTCACTACCGAATGAACCTGAGACTCAGACATTTCCTCAAACACCTGGTGAGCATTAAATTTCCTATCACCCTTGTTTTCTATTTGTTTTCCCCCTCCCCCCAAATCATAAACCACTTTCGACACGTTAATCGCCGAGTCTATCTCAGCAAAAGAAGCAACAACATCAGACCCACGAGAAACCGAAAGGGGAAAAATTACCTCACTGTTCGGGACCACAGCACTCCCCAGAGCTCCTTCCGCTACTTCATCCTCGTTCGTTTCCTCTGAAGATTCTGCATCTTCCGATTCCCCTTCGTCACTATTTTCATTGTCTTCCTCAGATGAGCCATAACTTTCGTTTGCCCCTTTAGCAACTAGCTCAATAGAGTTGTTCTCAAAATTTCTGGCCAAGCAGGCCATCGGCGGAGAGACAGCCATTTCGACAGTGTTATCTTCCTCTTCAGAAATGACCGCCTTGACTTCAAACTAGTTGTCGCCTACGGCTACAGCTACTACTAATTTATCTTCTTCGTCCCGCCCTATAGCAGATCCAAACTCAATAATCTCTTCATCCTTAATTTTGACCTCTTCCGACGTTACAGTCGAAGCATTCAGGACCCAATCCGACAAAGGGGCATCAGCGCCTTTAACCGGAGAAGCAAATTTGAGTTCCTTACAAAGTTCTTCCGAGAATGGGGATCCCCTGTACCAAGCTAACCATTCAATAACCTTTCCCAAATCGCCACCATTCAAAGGACTTTGTCCTCGTTTTGCTTTGCCCAGTGTTTTTAGAGCTAACTTCTCAAATCGCTTTTCTACCCTATCCCAGTCCTCTTGAGACATAGAGTCCTTAGACGGAGGAAAAATGCTCCAGGCTTCTTCGATCATCTGGCCCAGAGGATCCTCCTCCGCTATGAGCGCTCTGGTCACATTGTAGGCTGGAAAGATTGATTCCTTCTGAGGTTTCAAGGCTTTCGGTACTTTCTCAGCTAAAGGGGGAAAACCCTCTTCATAGTCTCCGAAGTCTGGAGATAGCAAAGCATATCTGTTAGAAGAAATCCCTTTGTTGTGAGATTTAATTCCTCTGCTCATCTTACCAAGCAGAGAAGACGCCCACTGGGCGCTTCCTAGAGTCTCACCTAATCGCACACTCTATCGCACCATCTATTGCAAAGAAGTTTCCCAATGATTAATATTACATTTACTGAGTAGCCTTTCCCAAACTTGTGAATAGAAGGGGCAGGCAAAGAATAAATGGCAGACCAGGCCGATGGTCAGCCTAGTCGCTTAGCCCCTTCTGCTGCTGTAGCAGGCGGTTCTGTCCCACCTCAAAGCCCAGCCTCCCGTGCCTATATGCTCCTCCAAGCTGTAGATGGTGAGGGTAAGCTGGGAAATGATCTGAGATGTTGAGTAGCTGCTCCATTATTTTGGGTACTTTGTTCAGGTCGCTTGCCTTTCTGAAAGGTGCTGTTTTTTTGTGCTGGAAGTGCTAAAAGTTACTAATTTTTTATGTTTTCAGCTGGCTTATCCTGTTTTGGTTATGTTATGGGCTTTGTTGCTTTGGTCTAAGTTGTACAAATTGCTTTCTTAGTTAATGGCTAGTTTAGGCTACTGGGTTGGGTGTAGGAAGTTTGGGGAAGTTTGAAATATTAATGTTGCGTTAGTTTTTGGGTGGATTTTACGGTGGTTTTCTTTGGGTTGTATATCCTGGGGAATACCCCTTGTAAATATGTAATTTTTTTCATTTTTTTATGTTACAGTTACCTTATCAAAAAAAAAAGAATAAATGACTATGAGATTCTATAATAGCATCACAAAATATGCACTTTAGCTCCCCTTGTAACCCAAATGACCGCAATCTATCTCCAGTGTAGAGTTTTTCTCTAATTGTCACCCAAAGAACTAAAACGAGGGATGTGGCCCTTGAACCAAACAATATCAAACCATTTCCATTTCTCTCTACGCGGACTGATTTCCTTCCAGAAAGAACCAATGGAGAATTTATTTCCACTTGGAATCCAAACAACCGAGTCCTTCTTCTCTACATATGGTAAAAAGTTAGTGGAAACTTGCATTTCCAGCAAGTCCCCTGTATAACCATTTCCATGAATTCCCTTCAATCAAGGCCATAACTTTGACAAAAGATCCCAACCCTGCATCATAAATTATCCGCTTCCCCTTAGCCTCCACAATACTCCCCCAAGGGTGCCAAGGATCCCACCATAAAAATGTATCTTCGCCATCCCCAATTTTTTTTTTTGGGTAAGGTAAAATGTATAAAAAAAGAAAAAAATTACAAATTTACAAGGGGTATACCCCAAGCCTTACAACCCAAAGAAACCCGATAAGACAAAAACCCAAGAGAAAACCACAAACAAAACCCGAAACCTAAAATAAAGCTGAACTATAACAAAAGTCCTTAGATCAAACGGCAAAACCGAACAGCTAAAGGACTAAACAACAACAAAAAAACCCAAAGAACATCTTCACAAGCTTTAACAGCAGCAGCATCAAGGATCTGGAAAATAGCACAGCCTAAGAAGCTACTGGCCTCCTATACTCCTCGGAAGCAAAGAAACCAGACCTAGCACTTCTGCCCAAAACAGACCCTTCGAGCAATCTTCCTTTAAGGGGATGGCAGCTAAATGGACCGAGCCTAATATTCCATCCAACAGGACCCTCAGCTGCTCTATCTCGGTAGAAGCATCCAGCTCAGGGAGACACCATATGGGCCCGTATCAGTATCTCCTAACTCTCTTCCTTTTAGGGGATGGGAGCCAAATGGACATTTCAGCAGCAAAAGCCATCGCTCGGCTAGCATCCAAAATGGCCACAAAGCTACCAGCATCCACAAAATCTAAAGGACAAATGCAACCCACGGATGCATCCACCGCAAATAGCTACTGCTGTAATCTAAAAGGGACCCATTTTCCATCTCATATTACAAAGGAGAAACATGTACAAGTCTGTATACTATCCTGCCATATCTAACCGAAATTAAAAACAAAAGGATTCCCAAGCCATATGAGATCTGAGAGATTACATATGGAGAAAGAAACCATAGCATTAAAATTACACCATATAGTATTTGCAGCTACCCTAATCAAAACGCAGCTTCCAGAGTTCCAGAAACCATATTTAAGGACCTGTACATAATTAGTAAAGATATACTAAACCGGAATAAAACACACACACACATCCCTTACAAAGGCCGTAAGGGGAAGGCACAAAACATTGCTATGGACATCCCCACATAGCTAGGCAAAGGGCAAGTAAGGAAACATTACCACAAAAAACCAACTTGTTTCGGTCCGTGCAGAAGCATCTATCCTCACCATCTTCGCCCCTTTTCCTCCCTGGTGCAGTTTTCCAGATAGACCGAGCCCAAAAAGCCATCCAGCAGGATCCTCAGCTACTCCATCTCAGAACAGGCATACAAGCCTTTCGGGGGGACAGCCATATGGACCCGTATCAGTATCTTCTAGCTCTCTTCCTTTTAGGGGATGGAAGCCAAATAGACTTTACACATTAACAAAAAAAGAAACCATAAGCCAAGAAAGTAAAAAACAGCAATTAAAACAGCAAAGGTTTTTTCCCAAAAATAGCTGAGGATAAACCCCAGACTTGTTGGAGAGCAACATTTTCTAGATTACAAATGATACCCCGTCTAAAGTTCAGCCGCCCCCGAATAACACTCTCAATATCCTTTACCAAAACTTCGCACACCTTGGACTTAGATTGAAACTTCCTAAAATTCCTCTCCTTCCATATAAAATAAACTGATGTTGAAAAGGCCAATTTCATGATGAGAGATTGTAAAGAGTTCCCCTTGGAATGGTCCAACACCCACTGATACCAACTAGGCCAAGAGGTTTCCCACTGGACAAAATTACATCTAATCAAAAGCCTCTTCCAGATATGAGCAGAGAAGGGGCAATTAAAAAAAAGGTGGCTATGAGTTTCCAACTTTGCAAAACAGAAAGCACAACCCAAACCCTGAAAAGTGCAACTTATCCCCCGTATTCAGCATGCCTTTTACAGCTTTGTAAGTATCTTTTCTTTTATGTTACAATTAATTACCCAAAAAAACTTTCATTTTTTTTTGGGTAAGGTATATTTTTTTTTGGATAAGGAAAACTTTCATATTTGATAAATAGAACCAAAATCCATGCTTTTAACCAGCATAAAATCAAACTAGTTTCAGTGCTGTGCGTGCGATTTTGGTGCGCTAGTGCGTGCGACTTGGTGATCACATAGGGGCACCTTAGCGCGTTCCCCCCTGACGAGTTTGGGACGAAATATAACAGCTTTGGACCTTGATTCAGAAAATGTGGGAGATTTGGTTCAAACTTTTAAGGATCGAACTAGGGTTTCTCAGGAAAAATCTTCTCTGAGGCCCCCAACCGAAAAACGAATCAATGGGGAAACTCCTGAATCGGAACATGATGTGGAACTTGCTTTCGCGAAAATCAGAGTTGAAACCTCAGGATCGTTTTGATCTCCTAAGCTTGACTAGGGACTAGTCTTTTGATAAAAATTTTGTCAAAGGTATTATCAGAACGGCTGGGTAATTGACCGATATGATGATTAAGTTGTTTTATCCGATGGATGCTGATATGGAGTTTGGTTTTGAGCACCCTGTGTAGGCCGTTGTTTAGGCCTTGTAGTGGAGGTTTATGTTTTGGGTTGGACTGAGATGTTGATTAGGTTTTGCGGCGGCCTCTGGTATGGCTTATTTTGGTTTATTTTGTGGAGGCCACTGGTATGGCTTGATGATGTATTTTGGTAAGAGTGTTAGTAACACTCTTAGTAGCTCTGTTGGTGTC
>JAULLH010556281.1:0-10445 GCA_035668455.1 Sarracenia alabamensis | reverse complement strand
CCCAAACATAAGTAATGAGATACCCCAAGGTTAAGCCTCTATTTAAAAAAATGGTAATTATCTTTCTAAGTGTCAAAAATCATTTTGAAATGACCCTTGGGAATCCCATCTTTCACAAGCACAAATAAAATGTCCTTGACCACCCTAGTTATTTATAAACATCCATCCATAACCAGATATAGAAAACCATACATTCTCTAAGCTTTAAATTCATAAATCAAGAATTAACAGCTTACAATCACCAAAGTGTGCAAGATAAGATCCGTACCCAGCAATAACCCGAGAGTATCTCCAAAACATGCAAATACATGAGTTTGGCCTTATGGCCTTACATTAATCCTAACATGAAAGATAACATTAGTCTTATACATTTCCTCTAACCTATCCAAGACATGAATATAAAGTCTATAAAATGACATGAAATGGGAAAGTCTCTTCCATTAAGACCCGCATCAAAAGTGACTTGGGAAACATCAAATCCATCCACTAGCCTTCAACGATATCCTTGCTATTGTTACCTGGAATGTTGTTTTAAAACAACATTATGAGGTAGAACTCGTAGGAAAAATGATAATCAAAGATGTCTGCATGCTATGCAAAGGTGATTATGTAACAATAAATAATACGTATATAACCTGAATGAAAAACTTGTTTTTCATGACCAAAA
Source organism: Sarracenia alabamensis (assembly GCA_035668455.1). Classification (NCBI taxonomy): domain Eukaryota; kingdom Viridiplantae; phylum Streptophyta; class Magnoliopsida; order Ericales; family Sarraceniaceae; genus Sarracenia; species Sarracenia alabamensis. The sequence goes on along the minus strand of JAULLH010556281.1, from coordinate 9,778 downwards.
TTGTTGTTTGCATAATCTTTTTGTAAAATATACTATTTTTACATTTAGGACATGTCAACAAGCAAGATTACCACCATAGTGACATCCATAAATGTCCAACTAGACTCCCATCCAGGTTATGACCCCCATCCGAACTATGTAGTTGGCCCCCATCCGAGTCATGATTCCCATCTCAGTCAAGTGGCCAACCATGACCACATCCATCAATCTTAAATAATGTGCACATAGTGTAAGAAAATAATGTCATTACCCATGTAGCAACAAATAAGAATAAGCATAGGCTTATTCATAGTCATATCATTTTGACCATCGTCAACAACTCAATATTTATCACGCAAGGCAAGAGTACGCTAGAATTGTACAAATAAGCCCATAAAATCTCATAGGTAGTAAGGATATGCTACTAATGTGAAATCTAGCACATAAATAAGGGTAAACCTAGGTTTATCCATGCATCGTCATAAATACTATCAACCGGTCAACAATTAACATACCTATTTTCATGTTCAATTCTATTCATATAGAACCCAATCTCATCTAATTAACTTAGATTGCATATGAATAAAATTAATTAATTGTTTTCTCCAAACCTAGCCAAACCCCAAAATTCAAAATCCTAGGTTTTTATGTGATTATCATTCCCATCAATCAATAGCCAAATTAACAAGATAAAGTCATTTCTAATGTTAATATGGCAAGAAGCTACCACTAATCACATAAATATTCAGTAATAAATAGGGTATTCTTAGATTTATACATCGATCTGTATAAAAATAGCTCAAAACATGATTAAACCACACATGGCATTGCTTTATTCAAAGATAATCATAAATCCTACTTTGAAGGAGAGAAAATCAAGTAAAATGAGCTAGAAAACGGACTGAAATTGCACCTAGAAGCTACTGCCACCGCTCCCCTGTTCTCTCTCTCTCTCTCTCTCTCCGGCGGCGAGGTGGGTCACCGGCGCCCGAACTGGTCCTCCGGTTGTTCCTCTCCCTTGCACCGAACTCAGATCCTCCTCTCCCCCTTTGCATTTTCAGTGCTGAAGAAAAAACCAGCCACTGCTGCTTGTAATGATACAGCTTCAAGCTGCTGGGAACCCTAGCGCGTAAAACGCTGTTTGAGGGCCACGCAACCTTATATATATATATACATATATATCCTCTCCAAGAACAAAAAAAATTCTGTGTTAATTATATATATATATATATATATTTGAATATTGGATAAAAAAAATATATTTTGTGACCCAATTTAAATAATTAACAGGAAATTATTAAGATGGTTCACGATATTACACGCGAAGGTCGAGATTTTCAATTTCTTCTCACCTTCTTTCACTCTTTCTTGATAGAAACCTCTAAGGAACGACGCTGGGGTTGATTAGGAGACCTTATACATTGCAATTAGGTTCCGTTTAGATGAGTAATCATGAATTTTTTTCATGATTTTTCTATAATACTTACAATATTTCATGTATTCATCGAACATGTCGCATTTTAGGTGTTTGGCTAAGAGTTAAGGCTCGGGATTTCTAATTTTGGACTTCTCACACGTGATTTGAGGTAAGATTATGCTAATCCTTGAACCCTAAGAGGTTTATATGTTGTATATTTCACTTATATGTCACGGGAGTACGTTTTTACATGCGAAATTCATTGTGGCCGAACCCTAGAATCTAATATGCTGAAATTGATTCATATTTTAGTTGTTCTAATGTGTTTATACTACCCTTATCTTGACAATTTATGAACTAATTGGGTATTGTGAGATTATGGCCTTAAGGCTAAGGTTTCGAATTGAGGCTTCTTCTCCAAATTTGGGGGAAATGTATAATTGACTTAGCTAACGCAATATTGATGGTATGTATGTATAATTGGGCCTCAATTAATTGGAAATTGACAAGATGACGATAGAGATACGGATTAGGGTTTGGCAGTACGCATGACGTGCAACGGGCTAGCCTAGATTTTTCCTTTAATTTGTTATCATTTGACCCTAAATGAGTCATAGTTTGTGTGTTATTGAAATTAAAAGTCACTACGAGAAAATGTATCTACCGCGACTAAATCTAGCGACGAAAATGTATTCGTCACTAAAGTTAAGTAAAGCCGACGAAAATGTATTTTGTCGCTAATTTTAGCCACGAAATACATTTGGCGACAAAAACAATTCGTCGGAAATGGCCTAATTTCGTCGCTAAATTAAATAATTTTGGCGTCAAAAATACTTTTTCATCGCAAATTACATTATGTTTACTATAACGCTATAGTTTTGTCGCTAATGACTGTGGCGACGAAAAATTATTTCGTCGTTAATGAGTTTTAAATAAAATTATTTAAATAAAATTATTTATTATTAATGACTTTTTTATTATTTAAATAAAATTATTTATTATTAACGAGTTTTATATTATTATTTAAATAAAATTATTTATTATTTAAATAAATTTATTTAAATAAAGATAATATAAAAATAATATCACAAATATAACGTGATTGAGATGTAGGTTAGATGATTTGTGTGTGGGTTTGCGAGTGTCCGGGTTGTGGGTTGCGGGAGGTTCGGGGTTCGAACCCCTGTGACACCACATTTTGAATTATTTTGAAAATTTGGCGACGAAATGTTTTCGTCGCCAAAAAAAAATTTTGTCGCCAGACTTTTTACTACATAGCTATTATGACGAAAACATTTCGTCGCTAAAGGTTTTGGTGACGAAATTACCCCTTTTAGTGACAAATTTTTTTTGTCGCGATAGGTAAATTTTCTTGTAGTGACACTTTGGCTGACTTGACTCGGAGCCGTTGGTAGACAGAGATTAGGAGGCTATCTCGTGGAGTTTACGAGGTCAATAACGGGGCTTAGGGAGCTACATCAAGAATACGGAGTTAGGTGTCTATGGGTATATACGTATAATTCCTCTATCGTGTATGCTTTGATAATCGTTTTGATCCGTAGTAAAGTATTTGTGTGTCTGTATGGTGGTTTTCATCCTGGGTGTTTACCTTAATGTTTCCATGTAAGATCGTGTGTATATATGTGATTAGTGGTTGTTATCTATTTCTTATTGGTGGTATTAATCTTAACTCATATCATTCCTGTTAAGATTTTAAAATTAAATTTTTAATTAAATCAAATTAATTTTTATTTTATTGGCATTTAACATATTCACCCCTCTGGTTATTTTAATTAGTTTATAGCTAATTTCAATTGGTATCAGAGTTTTGGTACTCATATTAAGGACTAATCCCCTGAGTAGATCCTTTATCTAGTTATGAACTCGTCTCTAGGGAAAGATCACATTGGGGTTGTAAGCATGTTGAATGAGTTAGTCACGAAGCTCGACAATCTATCCATGGCCTTAACTGATTCTCGTTCTTCTACTCCCTGGAGAAAAACCAATACTCTGGGGAATGTGGGCTACTGGGTCAACCCTAATACTACCCTCTTACATGAAGATCTTGAACATTCCTCATTACGGAATGACAGATCTTCTATGTGTCAAATGCCCGCAAAACTTGATTTTACATACACTGTCCTAAAAGGCAGGGATACCTCCAAGTGATATCTAGATAGTATGTGCTCGAGGCATATGACGGGTGATAAATCGATCTTGGCCTCTTTCGAAGAATATAACGGTGAAAATGTAACATTTGGGGATGGAAACAAAGGCAAAATTGTTGGGAAAGGGGTTATTACCTCTTATGATCTTCTTAAATTGGAAGATGTACTGTATGTTGAAAGATTAAAAGCAAACTTATTAAGTATTGGCTAGTTCTGTGACAATTCCTTTAATATACAATTTATACGTAATGCGTGTACCGTACTCAACCCTTTGGGTATTTGTATTGTTAAGGGAACTAGATCCTCTGACAATTGCTACGACATTATGTCAAACGCAATCAACGTGTGTAATAGAGTCCTTCTTGATGAAGTTGAGATGCAGCACCAACGCTTTGGTCATATCAACTACCCAGAGTTGAGTAAAATCACGAGTCGAGAACTCGTTAAAGACATCCCTAAGCTTTCCAGTGACAAAGGATTAGTGTACGACGACTGTTAAATGGGGAAATAAATTAGATGCCCCCACAAATGCACCAAACTTTGTGCCACTACTCGATCTCTTGAATCGATCCATATGGATCGTATAGGTCCCACTCACACCGAAAGCTTCGGTGGGAAACGTTATATTCTTGTCATGGTCGACAATTATTCTCGATATAGTTGGGTTGGAGTCCTTAGAGAAAATTTCGATGCATATGATTGCTTCAAGACCTTATGTCAAAGGATTGAAGCTGAGAAAGGGTATACCATTTCCCGGGCCCATACTGACCATGGAAGGGAGTTTAAAAACTCCGAAGTAGAAGCGTATTGCACTGAACGGGACATAAAGCATGAATTCTCTGCTCCTCGCACTCCTCAACAAAATGTGGTTGTTGAGAGAAAAAATAAGACCATCCAAGAGATGGCTGGAGTCATGCTGCATGCTAAAAAGGTTCAGAGATACTTTTAGGCTGAGGCAGTCAATACTGCTTCTTACACCATTAATCGCCTGTATCTCAGGCCAGGAACTTCATATGCACCCTACCAAATTTGGAATGGCAAAATCCAAATGTTAAATATTTTCGGATTTTCGGTAGCAAGTGCTACATATTATGGGATAGTGAATCCCTTGGCAAGTTCGATTCCAAGAGTCATGAAGGCATATTTTTGGGATACTTTACGATGAGTAGAGCCTATCGTGTCTATAATTTGCGCACATAATCTCTTATTGAGTCGGCCAATGTCATCGTGGATGACTCATCTTTTAGTGAATCATCCTCTTCACATGAAGGTTCACTGTGTGAAGGGTTTGGAATTGATGAGAACTCATCTCCGATTATGGATGTCGGCATCACTAGCCAGGTGGAGTCAAATGTTGAAAAAGTCGCCGACTATGATAACTTTGAAACCTTGGTTCTAATTTTAGTTGAGGCGTCCCCTTCTCCTTCTTCCACGGTTTCTCTTCCAATTGAGTATTCTTCTCCTCCCTCTTCTTCCTCGTCTCCTCCTTCCTTGGTTTCCTCGTCACGAGTAAGGCTTAACCATCTAGTTGACCTAGTAATAGGCAATCCAAAGAAATGTATACTCACTCGGAGAAAATTACGTGGAGAAAATAATGTTACTTATATTTGCTATACCTTCACTCTTGAACCCAAAAAGGTTGAAGAGGCTCTCAATGAAGAGCATTGGGTTATGGGTATGCAAGAGGAACTGCAATAGATCAAACGCAACAATGTATGGTACCTTGTCCTTAGACCGAGCAACTCCCACATTATTGGTATAAAATGGGTCTTTAAAAATAAGAGGGATGAGCATGAGGTTGTTGTTAGTAACAAGGCAAGACTGGTTACTCAAGGTTACTCTCAAATTGAGGGAATAGATTTTGATTAAACATTCACATCAATCGCACGCCTTGAATCCATACGTACACTTTGTGCTCTAGCTTGTTGCCTTCGCTTCAAGTTATATCAAATGGATGTGGAAAATACCTTCCTAAATGGTGACATTAAGCAAGAAGTGTATGTTGAATAATCCAAGGGGTTTAAGGATCCCCATAAACCCCGTCATGTGTTTCGATTGCGAAAAGGTCTTTATGGGCTCAAACAAGTTTCATGAGTATGGTACGACAGATTGACTGCCTATCTCATTAGCATCAGATTTGTCCAAGGAGCAGTTGATCGTACTTTGTTCATTAAAAAATTTGAGCATAATCTCCTCATTGCTCATATTTATGTGGATGATATTGTGTTTGGATGTACATCCGACAAACACTCACACCAGTTTGGTGCTCAAATGAGTCACGATTTTCAAATGAGCTTAGTCAGTGAAATTAGCTAATTTTTAGGTTTAGTGTTCGCCAGCTGTTGGATGGGACCTTCATCTTGCAATCAGCTTATTCCCTTGACCTCGTCAAGAAGTTTGGTCTTAAGTTGGCCAAGGAGGCACGCACTCCAATGAGCACCAGCCTTAAACTAGGCAAAGACAGAAGTGAAGCTGAAGTTGATCCTACTCTTTACTGTAGCATGATTGTTAGCATGTTGTATCCAACAGCTAGTCGTCCCGACATTTCCTTCAGTGTTGGAGTATGTACCCGCTTTCAAGCTTCTCCTAAGACATCGCACCTTATAGTAGTAAAGTGAATCGTACGTTACGTGAAGGGGACCATTGACATTGGGCTATGGTACCCACATGACACCACTTCGGATCTTGCTATCTTCTCGAATATCGATTGGACTGGCAATGTGGATGATCGTAAAAGTGCCTCAGCTAGTTACTTTTATTTGGGTAACTACTTAGTTGCTTGACATAACAAAAAGTAGAACTATGTCTCCTTATCCACCGCCGAAACGAAATATATAGCGGTGGGTAGCTGATGTACACTGTTGGTTTGGATGAGGAAAATGCTTTAGGATTATGGCATTATTCAAAATACCATGACCGTGTATTGCGATAACACTAGTGCCATTAATATCTCCTAAAATCCCATTCAACATTCTCGAATCAAGCACATTGACATTCAACATCACTTCATTCGAGACTTAGTTGGGGATGGTGTTATCTCTTTCTCATTCATACCAACCCTCGATCAAAAGGCCGACATTTTCACTAAGCCTTTAGATTTCTCTAGGTTTGAGTCACTCAAAATGTCCTTAAGGTTGTTCTCTATGAAGTAATGTGTGTGTTTCTTTTCCATGGTTTCCTTGTGTTACATCTCGTTGTATATCATCCTGGATTGTCATGATGTATGTGTCATGTTGAATCTAAACATTTTTCTATGTCCCTCTTGTATGTATCTCTTTGTGTACCAACCTGAGGTGTTACGAGAAATATTATCTATATACCTTTATTTCTCTTTATTTTTCCATCATTGCATGCGTGTGTCTTGACATGCTTATAATGGATATGAATGTGATACAAGATGACTATTACTCTAACCTAACAAAATTATTTGTTGAATTTTCATGTAATTTAGAATTTTCTCTTTCATGTATAATTATACATGTGTTTATATTGTGAGTTGATAATCATGATATCTTATCTATTTGCACCCACTAATTGGGAGCTTGACACTTGTAAGTCACAAGTCGGTCTTATTTCTAGTCATTCGGTTATGACTTTACGAACTTGATCTAGATTGACCCACATTTGTAGTTTACCTTAAAATACTTTCCTTTATCTAATTCCGTATTTAAACGACCGCCTGTTATAGTGTAAGTCATTACTCTGTGTGAGTAACCGTCTACATTCGGTGTAAATCGTCATTTTTGTTTCCCTTTTGATATCGAAAAATTTAACAATTGTTATCAATACTCTTTTTGTGCATCACGATTATCACACAAAAAATTAAAAGTGTGTTTTGATCATGTTTTGGCTTGGATTTAAAAAATGGGCAAGAGGTCACGTGTGTGCCTCTTGGTTAACAAGACTAAGGTTTGTGTGCATCTCTGGAGGTCCTAATATCTTTGGTTTGCCTTCTTATTTCAAGCATATTGCTTATCTCCTTATGATAGGCTTTAGATCTATCTTATACCTCGTCAAGTATCATACTCTTATGCATAGCGTTCAGAGTTCACCGTTAATAGAGAAAACATGAACTATGTATGCTTAAGTTAATCCGTGCATTTTTGTATATTGATATGTTGGTTATCGATTTTGCATGAAAATTTCTCAAGTTTGATATGCTTATATGTGTACTTGGTTGAGTTTGTATCATCTTCATGCCTAGGATATGCAATTTGATTTATGTGTTGCATATTCTTTCACCTTGCATGCCTTTTTCTTAGGTGAGCTTTGGTTTAGGAGGAGTAATTTAGAAAGTTTAAAAGAGTATCATCTCATTATTGAGATGTCGAGTTTATAGAGAGTAGTATTGAGTTCAGGGGAGTAGTAGTGAGAGTATGTGATGAGAGATATCTCATTTGAGGTATAACTGATGTGCCTTTGCTCATTACCTTAATTTTTGGAACTCTTCCTCATTTTTCGGAATATCCCGTTTGCTATGAGTTCGTTAGAATTTGTTGTGTAGTCGAGTGCCTAATAGCATTCCCACGTGTTCGACATCCACCTGAATGCCAATTGGCGTTTGCACGCGTCAGTAAGATGATCTAGCGATCCTGAGATTTCTTACGCGCTCGATGTGCGCTCGAGCGATCATGTGGTTTTCGTGAACAACTGTCAACTCTCCATTTTCCCTCCTTTTTCTCACATCTTCAATTTCTCCCTCTCTCTCTCTCTCTCTCTCTCTATCTCTCTCTTCAGCCTATAAGTAGATTTCCAACCCCTCCGGTGACTTCCTTTTCTCTCCGTCATTTTTCCCAACTTATTCATTCTATCAGGTGATGCTCACGCCCAAGGACGTCGAGTTCAGACTTTTCCCGGCAACTCTCCATCAGAAGTCACTCTTGATCAACTGCACTTCCTCTTTGAAGGTTTGCATTTCGTCCTTGACGCATAATCTCTCCTTCTTACGCGTTGCTTTCTTGAGATGGAGACCCGGATTCAAGAACTCAACTTTACCTAAGAGCTTCTTCGCGTGCAGGTGATGGGCGTCCAACACCATCTCGAGCAATGCATGTTCTCACTACACCAGGCATTTAACACCGTCTGCTCTCAAGTTCGGATCTTGAACGAGTTATCGTGGACTATCGTGCCTCGGATGACAGTGTCGGAGATCGGAACACCTCAGCTCCGTAGGAACATGAGTGCTCCTTAAGTTTTTCCAGTCAACCAGGATCGGTGGCTGCCTGACTTTTTTTTGTACACCATAAGTGTCATCCTTGTTGACTCTTTTACATATATTAGGGTTTTAGGGGTTTTCTATGTCATGTATCGGGCTATTTAGAGGTTCTTTTGTGAGACTTGCTCTTTACACGAGCTCCGTTATCTGTACCTCAGACCCAGCGCACTCGACATGCTATAAATATATATGGACGTTGTCCTATTCATCTTATTCCATTTTGCTGAGTCGTATACACATTTTGTTTCTTGCTCATTTGAAACTCTTCTCCTTTGAAATTCTGGGCAAAAGGGGAAGAAACCCTTCCTATAGTGATAGAGATGGATATAATTTATATTTTCTAACTTGATACACTTTATATGTAGTCTAGTCTCATATCTATCTCCATCTTTTGTATGCTTATTTTACTTACACTTTCCCTGCCTAGCTACACATGCCATACTGTTGATTTTTATGGTTATATCACATATCTACTTGATGTTTGTGATTGAGTTTCTTACGTAGTGAGCAAGTCCATGCTTTATATCTATCTCTATATTTTGGATTTGCATACTTCTTTTACCTACACTTTTCCTACCTAGTTACTTGCGTCATACTGTTGATTTTTATGGTTATATCACATATTTGCTTGACGTCTGTGATTGAGTTTCTTGTACAGTGAACAAATCCATATAGTCCATATGAGCTTTATAGTTCACATTACGTTTTCAAGTGTTTATGAATCGATTGTCATTATGTACTCCTTGAGATTATTTTCTGTGAGGACTCGAAATTTTTTTTATTAATTATTTAATTGAAAAGAAAGATTTTTGGGCAGTATTTTTATTGTTAAAAAAAATTTATATAAAAAAATAAAATACAAACTTTGTAAAGGATAAGTGAAGTATGTATATATATATATTGGCATATGTATATAGGTTATATATAAAAATGTTTTATATATAAAAAAAGGGGGACACAAAACAAAAGTCACGCAGTAAGGGTTTCGGTTGAAAGCGA
>JAULLH010556174.1:0-10445 GCA_035668455.1 Sarracenia alabamensis | reverse complement strand
TGAATCTTTTGATTCGGCATGTCAATAAGTTAAGCGGTGCGGTTGCGAGGTTGAGATGATTTTCGAACCGGGTTGTCTGTAACCTAATTCGATTATCGGGAATCCATATCTTAAACGTGGGGAGATGGCAGTGCATCTGGTAATCGAAAACTTGTGACATAATTCAAGTTTAGGGTTGGGAGTTCAGTTAGGGCGTTTAGTGGAATAAGTCCTGGCTCGTGCGAGAATGTATCTATCTCGGGGATTGAGTTTGGGATATCCTGTATTCTCGTAGAGTTAGCCCGAGTCCTATACTTCCACGGGATCCCTCACGTAGCCCTTTTATGTGCACGAGTTTGTAGGTAGGCTTCGGATTCATTTAATTTAATTCGATCGTCGTATTTAATTGTCAGGACTTTCGAGTTATTAAATTAAATTGTTAGGGGCATAATTGGCAAATGGTTTTAGGGTTTTTACCTAAGGGTGGTCGGCCTTAATAATTAAAGGAGAAATATTATTTTTGGTAAGTGTAAATTTATTTTTACCTTTTAGGTATTAATATATATACACTTAAGGATATTCTTATATATTCCTATATATTATAATATAAAATAAAATAATATTAATCTCACTAATTAACATGGTCGGCCCTAGGTGGGTGGGAGAGAGAATATTTTGTGCTAATATTTAGGAAATGATTAGTCTTGGTTTCCAAATTTTTAGCACATGGATATATATTCACTTAATAAGAGAATAAGACTTGATCTTGTATAATTCTAAGAATTCTCTAACCCTAAAACACACCCATAGCTGCCGCCCCCCTCTCTCATTCCCTCATGATTCTTACTTCGTGCTTGGATCGTTTTGAGAGATTGGTGTGTTGAAGCCTACAACGAATCACCTCAGATCGGCGCCCACCCGCTGGAGACGATACGTGCCAGGGACATACGCGAGAAGATTCTGCGGTGATCTCACGTGGATTTTTGAAAAGCTATTCAATGTAGCTTCCAATGGTATATTTCTGATTTTAATTAAATATATACAACACTTTAAGTTTTCATGGAAAAACGGATACCGATTCGTACTTTTTAAAACCAAAAGGCTTTTGTTTCCCAACACTCGAGCCCCTTCGCGTGCCACTACCTAAAATACATGGTAATTCATGAATTCTCTAAGGCAATAATATACACAAACTACCCTAATCATGATATGATATGAATGTATATGGGTGTGTGTGTATGAGTGCCATATACCTTGTAAGGATCGGAGCGGGATTGCTGAATGTGATCTGGACGGAGAACCTAGACAAAAACTCTCAAAAGCCCCAAGTCCAAAATTAAAGGTACAGACACAATGGTTTTGTGCTTAATCCGAGTATAGCTAATATACTACAATCTCCTCATTTTGCATTTCTGGGACAAAACCATTTACAAAGACAAACTTATACAAGAAAAGGAATTTATGAGAATATTAGAGAACCATAAACTAAAGTATACTCAAGACCCTGATCTAAACTGCAAGGCCTGTGTAAATACCATGTACATGCTCACTGCATAGAAAATTAAAAACCAAAGTGAAGCATATATGGGAAATGATAAATAAAACATAAATGCAGATTAAGAGAATTATGGCAGGGTAAAATTGAAAGTAATAGCACGCATAAATAGAAAGACAGATATACAGATCAATCATACAGTAAACTGGAAGATGAATATATCATGTCATAATATCTAAATAACATATGTGTCTAGAAACATAGAAGTATGAAAAGAATCTAACATAATCAATCAATAAATATGCCTCCCCTGCTCCTGCAGAGCATGTCGACAAAAAACAGACATAACCCCCTAAACTCCTCTTACACAGTGACTCAACTCCACTTACACAGTGACTCCTTCCATAACCTTTTCCCCTTTTTTTCGAAATCCAAAGAGAATTGATCCGAACGAAATTCACGTTCACCGCACCAAAATCTGATGCGGCATGAGAGATGATACATGACACTATGGTCCACGATTACTTGCTTTGGGATTGTGAGTGCAAGATCCTACTTCAGTGCTTCTAACATAGGCGAGAGAAGCACACACATTGTCATCCATAGATAGAACACAGTGATTAATTCTTCCCATAATGTTATAGGAGCAGAAGAGAGCACGATCGATATCAACCATCAATCGGTGACGACCCCTTACTTCTTTTTGGATAAGATGAAGTTTGCAGTGAAGGAGTTGAGTTTAGGTTGTCATTGAATCAAGGTGCTGCTTCAGAATGTCAAAGAGGGTGTTCATGTGAGCAATGAGTTCTTCGAGAAGAATAGAGGACCTCACAGGAGAGGAATCGTGAACAAGATCGTGATTTTCGCCTGACATTAAAAGGGAGATTATAGAAGATATGCACCAAATCTAAAAGAGAAGAGATCTAAAGAATCTCAAATAGATTTTACAGTGGTGGGAAGGACTATCTGCCTTCGGATGATGGTGGAAGAGACGCAGACGAAATCTTCAAGGGGTAAGGGTTTAAATGAGGGACAAAGAGATTCTGAGATGTGTGAAAATGGTCGAGATGCAGTTTTGATTTAAATCATCTCAATTACATAGACGCTCGAGCACTTAGGGTTTAGGTGTTGACCTTGCTCCCTTCGAGTGTGGTCTACTTGAAGAGTATATGAAAAGACAGAATTAAGTGATGTCTTTCCATTAAAAACCAAACCTAATGAGGACACTCCCCCTCACACCAACACCCCCAAAAGTAATGAGATAATCCTCATATAAGTACACCTTTTTAGAGTACTCTCCCCCTTAAACTAAGCTCACTCTGAAACTCAAGCAAAAAGAAATGTACAACACATAATGAAAGATTTCATATCTTAAGCACAATAGTGAGACAAGTTCGGACTAAATGACTTATATAAGCACATAAAACTTGAGAAAAATGTATGAAAAATCGATAATCCATGAAAATATATACAAGTTTACAAAAATCAATCTCCAGTATAAATAGTTCATGTCATCTTTCTACCGAAGGTGCGTAGTGAACTTGGTGCATAGGAGTAAAGTGCTTGTCAAGACATAGGATGGGTTCGAATAATATCAAGGGGAGATGAATCATTAGCTTAAGTTAAGAAGGCAAACCCAAATTATTTGGACCTTAAGATATAAGCACAAACTTTTGTCTTGTTGGTCAAAAGGCACACATGTGACCTTCTGCCCATACATGATAACCCAAAGTCGAAAGCAAGGCTAAATACACACTTTTTGAGATAGTGTGGTGGTAGTCGTTCAATTCGTTAGTCGCTTAGTCATTAATCGTGTGAATGCTACTGTTTATTTTATTTATTATACTGACATTCACTACTAACTGGGTAGAAAGAAGTAATTGCAGGGTCGATCCCACAGGGAAAACGAGTTATTTTTGTAAGAAAATGTTTAAACTATTTCATTTAAGAAGGGAGTAAATCATGGATTTGTTTTGAAAATAGTTTTTAGTAATAAAAAGTAAATTTTATCTAGCTTTGAAATAGATTAGACCTCATGGTTACAATCCACCGTAAAATGATAATCTCGTTTCGATATAATTCAAATTTTATCTAGCTTTGAAACAGATTAGATCCTATCGTGACAAGACCGGTATGGACATTTAAGAAAGATAGATTTTAATTTCAACAAAGCATACCCTATCCGTAGCATAGTGTATCACAAGTTGTACTCTTAAAATCGAGAAACACGAATATGTCATAGTCTATCCAAGATTATAGCACGGCCCGTCGGGATCATGGCCCATCTTATCCGTGGCATAGGCTATCTCAAATTTTCATATTCGAGTAGTTAAAACAATCATGCAACACTCATTTAATTCAATCACAGAAAACTTAAAGGGAATTATAATAATTAGAAAATAATGTTGTTGCATAACAATCTGATTACAAAGCATAAATAAAATACAGAATTAATCTACTCCTATGTTACTAAATTAGAGTTTCATCGTCACCCGAGGCAGAGTAAGGGACTTAGCCACTCATGGTTGGACAGATCTCCATTGTCAAGTTCCTGTCGATCATCATCTGTAACTCCTCGACGAGGTTCAGACTTTCCCGAGGTGACCTGGCCTGGATGGCTGAAAGAACTACTAACTACGATATGATTCTAGAACTAATTTCTTGAATTGAGAGATGTGTTACAATGAATATAAAGGATCCTATTTATAGTTTTTCATTTGCCTTGAATTTAGCAACTCTAACACAGAGCATCCGGACGATAATCCTTAGGTGTCCGGATGAAATTTGCTTGGGGATTATGTTAGTTTCCTATTTCGGAGCGTCGGAACGGTCGGTGGTTAGCGTCGTGACGGAATTTGCTTGGGCGCCATGGTAAATAGCGTCAGGATGGTTGTACCATCCATCGGGACATTTTGGGCATCGGGATAGTAAGTTGAGAGCGTCCGGATGGTTTTGGCAGATTTTGTCGGTCTTCGTTTGGTTGTGTTGTATTTGTTGTTAACATGGAAGTTTGTGGCTGTTTTGCATCATTCCTTCGATTCTTGACTTATACACAAAAACACTATAAAAACACATATTAGATAACAAATAGGGACTAACTTAGTGTAAATTAACAGGTTTAAATTGTCATTTTTGAGTGCCGATCACACCCCCAACCTACACATTGCTAGTCCTTGAGCAAAGCATAAAGAGAACATGAAAGAGGAAATGAAAGAACAGGAAAATACATATTATCTAAACACATATAGTAGCATCATAATCCCATCTCAATAGGATATCACATATCATCTGAGAACTTTAAACATAAATTAGTAAATTTTTGTATTCTCAACGTCTAAACAGAGTAACCTTTAAGCTGTAAAATTTTCATGATAACTCAATCAACCTTATACCTGGTGTGTATTTGTGTGTGTGTGTGTGTGTGAACTCAACTAATCATTAAGATGCATGCTTTTGAATCTATCAAGTTCCAAATAATCAAATCAACTAAATCTCGACTTCAAATCTCACTAGATGTTCACTCAGAATCAGTCTCTCAGAAATAGGCTATAATATCAGTCATTTATGGTATGTGATAGAGGTTATGTATATTCAAATATAAATATCAAGACATACCCAGGACACCTGAAAAACGTAGTTTCAAAGAAATTGACTTAGAATCTCGTGACTAGAATACTGATTATTGAGAATTTTGTTTTAAGGCTTCATCAAACCACACTATCTTTTGGGATCAACCAAGACTTCGTTTTCGGTTGTAGCGTTAGGTAGGTAGCTTTTATCAGCTAGTGTCAAGTATATATAAAGCACTATCTGAATAGATGGTTACCAGAAAAGACATCGGAGTGCTATCGTAACAATCGTCACTTAGTACGGTGTAATAACGTCATCAATACTGAATCGTCTCCCATAGCTCGCATACGACGGGATATAAGTACCACATCCTCATAGTGTTAATGTATCACTAGATCGTCTCTCATAGCTCGCCTATAATGGGATGTTAATACCACATCCTCGTTGTATCCAAATGAATATATCATAATGTTCTCATCACTGAATGGTCTCTTACAGCTCGTCTACAACGGGACGTTAATACCACATCCTCATCGCATCAAGATGAATCACACAGTGGCGATAATACCTCACCAACAATGTATCGAATCGTCAGCATGCTGTCCGTGTCTCATTTTTGCCACTCTTTTGATAAATACACATTCTTTTTTCTTTTCTTTTTTTTTTGTATATATATTTATCAAAAAGAATGCAACAAAATGAACATCACTGAATAACTGTTGTACATCTCATGTAATGTATAAAACACAATCTCTGGCGATCACTTCATCTTCTGTATATCCGATTCCTTTCCAATTACCATAAATTCAAATAATGTCTTTCGGATTTTATGTAGGTAATAAAAAGAAAGCATGCTAAAAAATTATCAAATAAGGCTCAAAATGGGGGCCTAGGGATGATGTTTCATGAAAGAACGAACATGCTCAAAAAGACAAAGATGGCCTAATATCCTTTCCCAAAATTTAATACAGTTTTTCATAAGCATAATGAGGTGTATATTCTCAATTTCTTAGTTAAGAAGAAGAATAACGAGATTCTCTACGATTGTGCTCGAAGACAAAAATATCATATATGAGTAAGTGTAATAATTCCCTCAAATAAAAGATAAGGCTCAAAAGCTCTCTAATTGTTAAGTCTCCAGCATTTCTATCTTTTTAATTATTCTTTCCTATTAAAACTCCTTGGCATGCTAATTAAATAATTAATCAAGTGTGCAAAGAATACTAGGTGGTTCAGTTTTGATCATTATTCACTCAAAAATTTTGGAAGCTTAAAGATTAACTCATGTTTTTCTCATTGAAAATACATTATTTACAAGTTTATTTTTAACTTTTTCAGACAACATATTTTAGCCAAAATCTGATGTACTCTTAAACGAAAAGAGAATAAAATCTTTTTGTTATTTTTATATTGGTAACTATCCTACCCCCAACTTAAACTTTACAATGTCCTCATTGGACAAAGATAAAATTTAAGATAAAAGAAGAAAAGAGGTTACCAAGAATTGCAGCCGTCGTTTATTGTTTCCAACTGGTTGAAACTTTCTAAAAACGCAAGTAAGTGAAAATGCCACATTCATTCAGATAAAGCAAATAAAGATATAAACAATAGATAGAAAACAAATAAACTGAAAAATGCATTTCATTAATTTTATTGCATATAACAGGGTATAAAAATTCAGGCCAACGGCTTGTAAGAAGATACATAATGCTAAAATTAAAATAAAAATACCCAGAAAAATAAAATAAGACAAAAGACAGGTTTTGGGGGAGGGCTGCGGTTAGTGGAGGGAATGTTAGGAGAGGTGTATGCTGGGGGTGGGTGGTGGGGTGAGCGCATTGGTTGTTAATATGTTAGAGAAGTGGTTCGAGGGTAAGGTGGCTGGATTTTTGGGGCAATTGGGTGGAGGAGGAGAGTTGTTGGATTAGGTGGGTGAAGTTGGGTGTGGGGTTTGGGGGGTTTTTTGTGGTGCGCGGGGGGGTTGTTGGTGCTATGTGGTGGTAGCTATATGCGAGATGGGGGTTGATTGGGGCGTAGGGGGTTTGTGGAGGTCATTGTGGAGATCTAGAGGCAAGGGTGTGGGGAGGAGGTAGGGTTTGGTGGTATAAGAGGCAAGGGTAGGGGGAGGAGGTAGGGTTTGGTGGTATAAGTTGATGTTGACCTGATCCACAAGTATATCTGGTCGTCGAAGAAGTGAACGTGGGTGGGGGTTTAGGTGTGGATAGATGGGGTTCAGATTTGGTGGGAGGGGATTGAAGGGTGGATGGGAAGGCATGGTTGGTGGTGTGATTTGGGGGACTCACCCAAGATTGGGTTGTGTCCCATGGTCGGTGAACAAGATTGGATTGTGTCCTATGGGGCATAGGTTACTAGGTTGTGGTGGGGAGGTGATGATAGTGTGTTCCCAGCGCATCGGCTTCCGTCGGGTGAACATTGTTGAGCGGTGGGTTAGAAGAGAGGTTTGTGATGAGAGACAAGGTGAGAGAGAAGAGGTTTAGAGAATTGTGAGGAGGTTGGTCGTGGTGGAGAACTTTTATATGCGTGCGACGTCTGGACGTAAATGTGTAGCATCCAGACATTTTAAAACGTTATGACGTGCATCCAGACGGTTTTGACTGTTTTAAATTATTGCGCCTTTCCAAGGTGACGTTGATTGGTATTCCATCCGGATGTTATAGTCCCATCCGGACGCTTTTCAATGTGACTGGACCTTTGATCGGCGCATTGAGTGATGTCTGTTAGAATTTCGTTCGGACATTTTAGTCCCTTCCGGACGGTGACATTTGATATTCTATTTTGAAAATCAAGCCGTTATGTGACGTGTCGTCCAGACGATGGTATTTTCTTTCGAACGTTTTATTTAATGGCATGAAAACAACTTCTAAGACTTCAATAACCCCAAAAAAAGTTGTTAGAACAAACGGCCTAGAGTGCGGACACAAAACATTTCCACACTAATGATTATGTTACTTCAACATAGCAGAAGATGCATCTTTTATACTTATATTCCCAAGAGTTGGATTCCTTGTAGTACATCCTCAATATGATCTTTGGATTTATGAGACTGGTAGCTCAGGGCATTATGACTAGATGTGTCTGCAAAACCATGGAGAGGAGTCTCAACCCATCCAGTGGGCTTACTCATTCCTCTCTTGACCACTTTAGAGATATGTCGACCTCGGGAACAGTAATACACTTTGAATGTGTGTTGCAGTGGTCCACTAGTCCGCAAAAAATTTCCCTAAGGCAACATCTACAGAATCCTTGTCTCTTAGCTTTTCGTTTTAAGGAAAAGAGACTCTTACCTTGAAACGACTCTTGCTAACCAGAGCTGGGCACATGATCCATTTAACCTGGGCGTGCGAATAGGGAAACACAATTAAGCGAGTAGTTTAATGTCTTCGGATGATTTTGTTGTCTTTACTCCCTCCAACTTGAACATTATAGTGTTCTTATCGGTGGAGTGCCTTTCATTCTTTTAAATTTTCTCTGGGTTCCCTCCCAGACAGGGCTAAGTTTAATGTCTTTAGCCAGACTTGACCAGTCATCTTTAATTGACTGGCTGAGTTGGATCAGTGAGGTCTATGGATTCGGATGCGAGATCTATTGATATGCCTTCTATATAGGGTCTTAGTCTTTGGCCATTGACATGCAAGAAGTGACCTATTTTTGGGTTCAGTAGCTGGCAGGCACCATGTGGGTAGACACGAGTCATCACAAATGAGACTTCCCATCTAGATTGGAGCTTACCAGGGAATAGCCGTAATTTGGCATTAAACAACCAGACTTTTTGATTGGGCTCGAATGTCTTTCAATGGATATGTTTGACATTAAATGCTTTCATTTAAGCCTTGTATAATCTGGAATTGTTGTACGACTCATTTCGTAATTCTTCTAGCTCACTGAGTTGTAATCGACGATGGGTGCCGGCATCGGGCATGTCAAAGTTGAATGTTTTTATAGCCCAATATGCTCGGTGTTCCAGCTTAACTGGCAGATGGCAGGGTTTACCAAAGACCAAATAATATGGGGACATTCCGGTAGGAGGTTTGTATGCAGTACGATATGCCCAAAAGGCATCATCTAGCCTTTCAAACCAATCTTTCGTATCAGGATGAACGACTTTCATCAGGATATTTTTAATCTCCCTATTCGAGACCTCGACATAGCCACTCGTTTGTGGGTGATATGGGCTGACGACCTTATGTTGTATCGAATAGCGTCGAAGATGGGATGAAAATTATCTATTCAGGAAATAAGTACCGCCATAGCTGATGATTGCTCGAGGGAAACTAAATCGGGTAAAGATGTTACTTTGTAAGAACTTGACCACTACTTTGCGGTCATTTGATTTGGTTGCCGTAGCTTTGACACATTTGGATACATAGTCGACTGCTACGAGAATGTATTCGCATCCAAAGGATAGTGGAAATTGTCCCATAAATTGGATGCCCCAAACATCAAAGAGTTCAACAATTAAGTTTGGGTTTAAGGGCATCATGTCTTTTGTAGTCATAGTTCAAATCTGCTGGCATCGCAGGCAGCACTTACAATAATCGCGGGCATCTTTAAAAAGAGTTGGCCAGTAGAATCCACTCTAAAGCACTTTGGCTGCTATCTTCTTTCCACTAAAGTGTCCATCACATGCTAATGCGTGGCAGAATCAAAGGATGCTCTCTACTTCGTCCTCGAGTACGCATCGTCGTATGACTTAGTCAGCACAGTATTTGAAGAGCTCTGGTTCCTCCCATAAGTAGTATTTTACTTTTGAGAAAAACCGATCTTTTTGTTATTTTGACCAGTTTGTTGGGATTCTTCTTATCATAAAATAGTTAATTATATCAGCGTACCAGGTCGGTTGGATAGTAGTGACCGAGAATAATTGCTCGTCGAGAAACGAGTTTCGTACGGGTATGCGGTTAGTGGGGTTCTGTACTGGGAGTCTGGAGAGATGGTCAACTACAAAATTCTCGGTGCCTTTCTTCTCGCGGATCTCTAGATTACACTCTTGGAGGAGCAGGATCCAACAAATTAAGTGAGGTTTCGTGTCTTTCTTAGCCAGCTGATGCCTAATGGCAGCATGGTCAGTGTAGACAATCACCTTAGATCCTAGTAGATATGATCGAAACTTGTCCAGCACAAAAACTATTGCCAGCAGCTCTGTTTTAGTGATTGTGTAATTCAACTACGCATTGTTTAGAGTCTTGCTGGCATAGTAAATGGCGTGAGGGACTTTGTTCTCTTTTTGTCCGAGCACAGCCCCTACAGCATAATCAGACGCATCACACATGATTTCGAACAGTATAACCCAATTTGGTGGCTGTATGATCGGTGCTGTAGATAGAATATCTCTTAATTATTCGAAGGCACGCATACATTTATCATCAAATTCAAATGTAGC
>JAULLH010556065.1:0-10452 GCA_035668455.1 Sarracenia alabamensis | reverse complement strand
TCTAGGCTTGCTAAGATCATGGTGGTGTGATCGATTTCAGTTTTGGAGAAACTAGGGTTTTCGGGTCAGATTTAGGGACCGATTTGGTGGTTTCGGCCTTGTTGAGATTATATGGCGAAATTGACCTTAATTCTATGATTATGGAATGGAAAATAGTTTGGGATTAAAATTTGATAATTTTTTGGATAGCCGGATTATATTCCCGTGAATTAAAGAACAAGTTGGTAATTTGATTTCGATAGTTGGATGCGCTTTCGGGGATGGTGCGGAGCGGCTTTGGATTGGACTCGATTTCTTGGTATCGTCTCGGTTGTGAGGTAGGATTCTAGACTTACTAAACCTATTCATTCATATGGACTGAATATTTTCTCCAAAATCTTATTTTGAGATCTATAACAAACAACGAACCCAAACGTGAGTTTAGTTTCGATTTTGAATGGTGGATATCCGTATTCTGTGTAACGTGAGACCGCAGTTATTAGACCCTAGTAATTTAATGTTGATCATCTAGTTCGTGAGATTTATGATAATCTTGACAATGTGATTATTGTGATGGAATAATCGTCAATTGATGTTGTCCCTATGTGTGATGCACCTTTGACTTGATAGACCTTAGGACTAATGTGAGTTATGTGTGTTTAGGTAATACCTGAACCTAAACCTATGAAAAACATGTATGTTGTATTCTATTAGGTTGAGGTATTTGAAGATATCTAGGCTCCCTTATACATAACCTATGGATATTGTGGTTGAACTATGTGATTGTTATTGAGATATATCCCTACTGATGTTATCACTGCTTTAGATTATGTTGTTCATCCTGTTAATGTTATACGTTGGATTACATGATGTGATTTGACGCTATGAATTCGATTGCGATGATTGTGGGTCCATAAGCTAATTCAAGTTTACCGTTGTTTACGATTATATCAAAAAATCATTTTTACGATCTTATGGATATGTAAGTGGTGTATTTGGAATGACTTATGGTTACAGGGTCAGCCATGTGCTCAACCTATGGGAGGGATGAATTAGTCACATTTTACGTTGGCCACGTGTCGCATTGGTTACAGGTTGCTTGGGCCACGTATTGTGGTTGTTACGGGTCGGCTATGCCCTCAAAATACGGATTGTAAAAGTGATGGATTACTCATGTTTTGCGTTGGCCATGTGTTGTATTGATTACATGTTGCTTGGGCTACGTATTGTATTGATTACAGGTCGGCCATGCCCTCAACCTACTGGTTGTAAAAGTGATGAATTAGTCACATGTTGTGTTGTCCACGTGTTGCATTGGTTATGTGTTGCTTGGGCCACATATTGTATTGGTTACGGGTAGGCCTTGCCCTCAACCTACAGGTTGTAAAAGTGATGAATTAGTCACGTGTTGTGTTGGCCACGTGTTACATTGGTTACGTGTTGCTTGGGCCACATATTGGATTGTTTAGAGGTCGGCCATGCATTTAAACCTTTGGGTTTGTAAAACTGTTGCATTGGTTAACAATTAGTGAAGAGATTATGAACATAACTTCACAAATGAGGTTGATGAATCGAATAAACACTGACAAACATTTTACTGGTACTATGATTATTTTACATTTGGACAAAATGGGTATGTGACATATTTTCAAGAAAATGCAAAAGAATACTTTTGTCATTAAAACTCGTTCTTGTCACATACTAACTTTGCATATCATATCGTGGTTTCTTTTGTATATTATCTTGCTACTAGGGCTCATCCCTCCTAACATTTTTCAGGTCAAGCAGATAAGAACGTGAAGATATAAAGAGGACAAAATGAACTATATGAGCTGCATCAACACAAGATCCCTTTCTTTATTGTTAGTTTTATTCTAGTCGGATGAATGTATATTGTTTCTTTATACATTATTTGTCGTTGAATAACTGTACGGCCATAAGGTCACCCCTCATTTCTGGAATGCATGTGAGGTATCGCTGGATAGTTGTATTTTCCTTTTCGGCTTAGTTAGTTATTTTTTTATAGAATTGTTGTGGGTTGCAAGTGCCTAAGGGCCACCCCTTGCTATTTTGAGATTTGGATTCTCTTGTTGGTTAGTAGTGTAGTTTTGCCGGAGATCGACGTTATTATAGATTAGAATAGCCTAGTTTTGTCACGTATGCGGATTGTTGATATGCAGTTTGTCCAGGTACCTTGTTTACATGTTATTGCCCACTTCGAGATGGTCCAAAAACATGGCAAACTCTGTCGAAACTTTCTAAAAAAGAGTTAGAATATTTTCCAACATTTTCATAAATTTACTTGAAGAGGGAAATATTCTTATTTTTCTTAAAATCATGTTTTATATAAAAAATATTCGGCATGAGATCCAGTTTTTTGATATTCCTAATTAGATTATTTATTGGTTTTGGTCAAGACGTTATAGATGGTATTAGAGCTTTAGGCTCAAATACCTTAGGACCGTGGGAAGGGTTGTGTGTTATACCGACAGGAGGAATTGCTTGTTGCATCCATGTTCTGTGTGCTTGTGTGTTGATGATGCAATGCGACTAACTTGCGCATGCTTCGTGATTATGTGAGTATGGAGGTAGGATTTCGAGAATGATGTTTCTCGCTTCGGCGTCTGTGTTACTGGTTTCGGGTTACATTTAGAAAGGTGCCTCGTGAACGCTCATTCTACTTGAAAATTCAGGCGAGTTGTTCGGATTAAGATATCAGTCCAGGAAACCTCCTCGGTATGTGGTTATGTGGTGCTATGCTAACGTGATTTGGGGATAGCATGTCTATCATCGACCAATTGGTCCATGGGATGTTGTTTGGCTTATCCTCGAGATAAGTTTTTGATCAGGGGTTCTAAGTTGGTATTTTATCTCCACCATCTTTATATAATGCTTTGATGCTTCGGGAACGAGGACACTGCTGAGGCCACAATGTGGATGATCTGTTAATGAGTTTATGTGCATAAATGTATATCTGTGTTGTGACGGACATGTTGTTTCTCGAATAGTGAGTATTTTACCTACGAGAGTATGCTTATGATGAATATCTAAGGGAGGGTAGTTATATGAGTTAGGAGACCATCCGGGATGATTTGCATAGATGTGGTGGTTCGCACACCGTGAACCACACGTTCTCGTGTCTTATTTTCGTGTTATGAATCGTGTACGGTTAGGTGCGTATGAACAGGAGTGCTTTGCATGTTGAAATGTGAGTAAGAATTAAGTGGGGGAGTATGAGGATGACGAGATGTGAACCTTTAGGGTAGATGCCTTGTTTGAAAGTTTCCTCTTTTGAATGTGAGATGTCCTGAGGGACTAAAATGACGTTGAGATATCACCATTATCCTGTTTAGAACCAATGTTTAGTATCGAAAGTACATGTTAAAAGCACGAGTCTATTTGACAATGAGCATGGGGTATCTGTTGTGAGAACCGATAAGAGGTGGATGGGTTTGTTAACCTAGTAGATGTACAGTAACGGCGGTACGGCTTCACTTCTCTTTGATGAGTTGTTTCGATTCCTTGAAAGGGAAGTTTGATGTTACCTTCTTTTGATTGTAGAGTCCCACCCACCCCACACCTTTTTCTAAAGGATATCTCTGTGATAAGAATTTGGTGAAAGAGGCTTCAAAGGTGGACCGAACAGTTATACCTTTAGCCCATTAAGATGTCATATAGTTGGATGATGACGATGTTTTCAATGATGTCCCAATAGAAAGGTTGAATGTTTTGAATCATATTCCAGTGGTGCGATTGCCAGTTGTGATTATGGGTTTGGGTGATGATAAGATAGAGTATCAGAGATCTTTTAACCCGTATCAAGAAAAAAGATCCGAGGAAGTATTAGCGTTGGATAGTGACATTACGACCTAATTAGGAGCATTCTCCTTGTAAGTAGTGAGGCACGTGGATAATGCAATTTCTTTTCCCTCAGAGATGTAAAAAAATATTCTTTAGCTGGTTTCTTCGAGACGTGAGTTGTTAGGAGTTCGTGGTGGACTCAAGTGATAAGGTAGACTGGTTGAGTTTCTGTATTCTTCACATCCTTCGAGGATTCAGCTTAGTGTATCGTGTACACCCTTGGTTAACTGTTGGTTAATGGTAGGCACCTCTATGGTGTGATTGACTTAATAGTCATCAACGTGTTTTAAGGGTGGTTAGTTTGATGTATTATGTTGATTCTGGTTCAGATTAGAAGTAGTTGGGCCGACTCCAACAACCTTTGGGTCGACCCTAATAAACTGCATTTCTGAGATATGTCAATAAGTGGGTAGTTATTTGAGATAACTATCAGTTCTTGATGAACTATGTTGAGATTAAGGCTTCTACGAGTTAGTACGTTGCGATGATCTTTCGATGGATGTGAGCAGGAGCCAGTGTGGTAGTGTGGAGTGTGTTCTTTCGTAATCATAAGTGAGAACCGATTGCTCCACCTTCTGGGTGTGAGGATGTGGGTTAGGTTAATACAGATAACATTTGGTTGAGCTAATGGTTCTCTGTAGAGTTACAGGCTGTTGGTGGTGGTTAGTTCGTGACCTCAAGTAGCATGGGTTGATATACCCTTGAGGATCAGTTTAGGCGAGTTTTCTTGTAGTTTCCTTTGAATCGCTCTTCACGATTTGAACCTTGAATGGTTCTTTGGGGATTCACCTTGGATGAGGTAAGATGGCAGTAAGGCTATTTGATTGTTTGTTATCAAGGCTTGTGTTACCTACCTCTTCTAACAGGGAAACATTAATGCATGATTTTGTCAAGGATATTGCTATGGTAGGCGTTTAATGTAGTCCGTGTGTCGATGTAAATTATGAGGATCCTATACATAGAATTGATGACTTAGTATGGATATTTGAGGAGTTTTGACTAAGTTGATTGTTGTTGCGGTACGAGTGGAGCCAAGTATGGGTGCTTTGAGAGCTTGACAAATGGTGGGTGGAAGTATGAGTGGTGGTCTGATCGCTTCCTTTTGCAGTTTCATTCTTCGATTCGTAGTACCGCTAGATCGTATACGTGATGAGTTACTAACTTTGATGTACTTTATGGAGCTATCCAAATAGGAATTAAAACTGTGATATGATATCAGTATACAAAGAACTTTGTTGGTGTGTAGCTACTATAAATTTAGTTGTGCCTGTGTGGAACCAGAGTCTGGGTTGGTTGTGAGACTACTGTGGCGCATGTAATAGTTAAGGACTTGAGTGTGCTCGTACTTATGCTTAGATGATTGTTACGCTGTGCTGTATTGGGTATTGACAAAGTCATGTGATCGGGTTGTAGATCAGTGCAAGTGTGGTGAGGCCTTTTCATAAAGGTGGTTTTGGTGGCCCATTCCGGTGGATTATGCATTAATGGGGTCGTTTATCGCCCGACAGCTTGAGTGTCTACCGTGTTTGATTATGACCACTGTTTAGCCGAATGCTTGTGAGCAGAACGTATAGTTGACTGTGGATAAGGTCCATATCTAGTATCCGGGCTTGGTTGTTGCGTGAAGTTTGTTGTGATTTCGAGGACGAAATCTCCTAAGTGTGGGAGGTTGTAACGGTTTGAACTGTTTGATTTAATAATTTACCAAAAAGTCAAAAGGAAATTTTTAAATAATTCTTTTAATACCTGGATATTTTTGGCTAAGAATTTTAAAACTTTGTTGACGGAGAAAAGGCTTGCATTTATACATGTTTAATTAATTTTCTAGAAATTTCTATACAAAAACAAAACAAAACAAAACAAACACACGTGAGTCGATTGTCCAGAAACTTCGATCTGAAGCAAAAACACGAAACAGGGGAGGAGAGCGAGAGAAGCTCGCGACGGAGGGAGAGGAGAGAGGAGAGGGAGGCAACCACCACCACCACCGGCACTGACATCCTCCGGCGCACCACCCCTAGCCACCGGCGACGCAAGTAGACGACGAAATAGAGGCGGAAAAGGGGCTAAGTCGCGCGTGCACAGCCATTGCTCCGACGATGGTTTGTGGTTCGATTTCGGTCTCGATCGGCATGTTTTCTTCTGATTTCTTTGTATAAGGTAATCCTCTCGACCCTGTGAACATTTGTACTAATTTTGTTTGGATTATAGTCGATCTTTTATGATCGATCGAAACCTAGTGCATACTGAACCCGACGGGAGTAGTTTTTGGATTTTTAAGTTTTTCTCGACCAATTGACGATAATAACATGAAATTAGACCTAGACCTAAGTTTCAGGGCTTGCTATGATCATGGTGGTGTGATCGATATCGGTTGAAGAAACTAGGGTTTTCGGATCGAATTTAGGGACCGATATGGGGATTTCGGTATTGTTGAGATTATTTGGCAAAATTGACCTCAATTCTATAGTTATGGCATAGAAAATAGTTTGTGATTAAAATTTGGTAATTTTTTGGATAGTCGGATTATATCCCCATGAATTAAAGAACAAGTTGGTAATTTGATTTTGATAGTTGGACGTGCTTTCGGGGATGGTTCGGAGCGGCTTTGGATTGGATTCGATTTCTTGGTATCGTCTCAGTTATGAGGTAGGATTCTAGACTTACTAAACCTATTTATTGATATGGATTGAATGCTTTTCCAAAATCTTATACTAAGATCATTAATGAACACCGAACCCGAACGTGAGTTTAGTTGCGATTTTGAATGGTGGATATTCGTATTCTATGTAATGTGAGACCGCTGGTATTAGACCCTAGTAATTTAATGTTGATCATCTTGTTCTTGAGATTTATGATAATGTTGGCAATGTGATCGTTGTGATGGAATAGTCGTGAATTGATGTTGTCCCTATGTGTGATGCACCTTTGACTTGATAGACGTTGGGACTAATGTGATTTATGTATGTTTAGGTTATACCTGAACCTAAACCTATGAAAAACATGTATGTTGTATTCTATTGGGTTGAGGTATTTAAGGATATCTACGCTCCCTTATACATAACCTATCGATATTGTGGTTGAACTATGTGGATCTTATTATGTTATATCCCTACTAATTATATCACTGCTTTAGATTATAATGTTCTCCTTGTTAATGTTATACATTGGATTACATGATGTGGTTTGATGCTTTTAATTACATTGCGGTGATTGTGGGTCAATAAGCTAATTCAAGTTTACCGTTGTTTTCGATTATATCACAAAAATCATTTTTACAATCTTATGGATAAGTAATGGATGTATTTGGATTGGCTTATGGTTACGGGTCGGCCATGCTCTCAACCTACAGGTTGTAAAAGTGATGAATTAGTGACGTGTTGTGTTGGCCACGTGTTGCGTTGGTTACGTGTTGCTTGGGCCACGTATTGTAGTTCTTACGGGTCGGCCATGCCCTCAACCTACGGGTTATAAAAGTGATGGATTAGTGACATGTTGTGTTGGCCACGTGTTTCATTGATTACGTGTTGCTTGGACCACGTATTGTATTGATTACGGGTCGGCTATGCCCTGAACCTACGGGTTGTAAAAGTGATGTATTAGTCACGTGTTGCATTGATTACATGTTGCTTGGGCCATGTATTGTATTGGTTACGGGTCGGTCATGCCCTCAACCTATGGGTTGTAAAAGTGATGAATAAGTCACGTGTTGTGTTGGCCACGTGTTGCATTGGTTACGTGTTGCTTGGGCCACATATTGTAATGGTTACAGGTCCGCCATGCCCTCAAACTACAGGTTGTAAAAGTTATGAATTAGTCACGTGTTGCATTGGCCATGTGTTATGCTGGTTACGTGTTGCTTGGGCCACGTATTGGATTGTTTAGAGGTCAGTCATGCCTTCAAACCTCCGGGTTTGTAAAAGTGTTGTATTAGTCAATAATTAGTGAAGAGATTGTGAACATAACTTCACAAATGATGGTTGATTAATCAAATAAACAGTGACAAACATTTTACTTGCAATATGATTATTTTACATTAGGTCAAAATGGGTATGTGGCATATTTTCAAGAAAAAGAAAAAGATTACTTTTATGATTGAAACCCGTTCTTGTCACATACTAACTTTGCATATCGTATCGTGGTTTCTTTATTCTATTATCCTGCTAATGGGGCTCAGCCCTCCTAACATTTTTCATGTCAAGCATATAAGGACGTGAAGATCTAAAGAGGACAAAATAAACTAGATGAGCTACATCAACACAATAACCCTTTCTTTATTGTCATTTATATTGTAGTCATATGAATGTATATTGTTTCTTTATACTTTATTTGTCGTTGGATAACTGTACGACCATAAGGTCACCACTCATTTCTGGAATGCATTTAAGGTACCGTTGGGTAGTTGTATTTCCCTTTTCGACTTGGTTAGTTATTTTGTTATAGGTTTTCTGTAGGTTGTATGTGCCTAAGGGCCGCCCCTTGCTAGTTTGAGATTTGGATTCTTTTGTTGGTTAGTAGTATAGTTGTGACGGAGATCGACGTTGCTATACGTTAGAATACCATAGTTTTTTACCGCATATGCGGATTGTTGATATTTAGTTTGTCCAGGTTCCATGTTTGTAGGTTATTGCCCATTTCGAGATGGTCCAAAAACTGGGCAAACTCTGCCAAAAAATTCTAAAAATAGTTAGAATATTTTCCAACTTTTTCTTAAATTTTCTTGAAGAGGGAAATATTCTTATTTTTCTTAAACTCATGTTTTAAAAAAATAAATATTCGGCATGAGATCCGATTTTCGGATATTCCTTATTAGACTATTTATTGGTTTAGGTCAAGACGTTACAGATGGTATCAGAGCTTTAGACTCGAATACCTTAGGACCGTGGGAAGAGTCGTGTGTTATACCGAGATGATGAATTGCTTGTTGCATCCATGTTCTACGTGCTTATGTGTTGATGATGCAATACGACTTACTTGCACATGCTATGTGATTATGTGAGTATGGATGTAGGATTTCGAGGATGATGTTTCTTGCTTCGGCGTCTGTGTTACTGGTTTGGGGTCCCATTTAGAAAGGCACCTCGCGAATGATCATTCTACTTAGAAATCCAGGCGAGTTGTTCAGATTGAGATATCATTTCATGAATTCTCCTCGATATGTGGTTATGTGGTGCTATGCTTACGTGATTTGGGGATTGCTTGTCTATCATCAACCAAT
Organism: Sarracenia alabamensis; assembly: GCA_035668455.1. Lineage (NCBI taxonomy): Eukaryota > Viridiplantae > Streptophyta > Magnoliopsida > Ericales > Sarraceniaceae > Sarracenia > Sarracenia alabamensis. The sequence goes on along the minus strand of JAULLH010556065.1, from coordinate 1,394 downwards.
TGGCCCGTGTGATGTTGTTTGGCTTATCCTTGGGATAAGTTTTTGATCAGGGGTTATGAGTTTGTATTTTATCTCCCTCATCTTTATATAATGCTTTGATGTTTTGGGAATGAGGATACGGCTAAGGCTATAATGTAGATGATTTGTTAATGTGTTTATGTGCATAAATGTCTATTTTCGTTCTGATGGACTTGTTTTTTCTTGGATAATGAGTATTTGACCTACGAGAGTAAGCTTATGATGAATATTTGAGGGAGGGTAGACCTATGAGTTAAGATACCATCGGGATGATTTGCATAGATGTAATGGTTCCCACACCGTGAACCATATGTTCTCGTGTCTTGTTTTCGTGTTATGAATCATGTACGGTTAAGTGCGTATGATCGGGAGTGCTTTGCACGTGGGAATGTGGGTGAGAATTAAGTTGGGGAGCGTGAGGATGATGAGATGTGAACCTTTAGGATAGATACCTTGTTTGAAGGATTCCTCTTTGGAATGTGAGATGTCCTGAGGGACTAGAATAATGTTGAGATATTGCAAGTATCCTGTTTAGAACCAGTGTGTTGTACCAAAAGTACATGTCCAAAGGACGTGTCTGTTTGAGGACGAGCATCGGGTATCTGTTGTGAGAACCGATAAGAGGTAGATGGATTTGTTAACCTAGTAGATGTACAGTAGCCGCAATACGGCTTGACTTCTCTTTGATGAGCTATTTCGATTCCTTGGAAGGAAAGTTTGATGTTAACTTCGTTTGATTGTGGAGCCCCACCCACCCCACCCCTTTTTCTAAAGGATATCTCTGTGACAAGAATCTGGTGAAATAGGCTTCAAATGTGGACCGGACAGTTATTCCTTTGGCCCATAAGAATGTCAAACAGTTGGATGATGACGGTGTTGCCAATGATGACCCGATAGAGAGGTTAACAGTTGTGAATCATATTCCACCGGTGTGATTAGCAGTTGTGATTGTGGGTTCTGTTGATGACGAGATAGAGTATCAGAGATATTTAAACCTCTATCAGGAGAAAATATCTGGGGGTGTATTAGCGGTGTGGATAGTGACATTATGACCTAATTGGGAGCATTTCTCCTTGTAAGTATCGAGGTACGTGGATAATGCAATTTCTTTTCCCTTATAGTTGTAATAAAATATTCTTTAGCAGGTTTCTTCGAGACGTGAGTTGTTAGTGTAGGTCCAATATCAACCCAAAGGGAGGGTGAATGGGTTGATTAGCAGATTTTAAACTATTTTGAAAACTCTTTTAGTTTTAAAAACAAGCACACAAGTACAAAAGAAATGCAGCTAAGTAAAGAGAATAGAGAGAAGAGATACAACCGAGATTTATAGAGGTTCGGTCCTTCTGACCTAGTCCTCTCCCCAAGTGCCTTGGGAG
>JAULLH010555955.1:0-10467 GCA_035668455.1 Sarracenia alabamensis | reverse complement strand
AATCAGCTCGATATTTATTTGACGATTTGCCTTTTAGAATTGACGAAATTTTTCTTCTTGCTGCTCAACCCAGCACCTCGGTCGACCGACCTTGGTCCTCGGTCGACCGACCTCTCTGATATTGCCTTGGTCTGATTCTGAAAAATTCAACACACTTTTAGCAGACTTCAAATGGTCATATCTCCTTCATCCGAACTCAAAATTGGGTGAATTATATAACCAATTAAAGCTCTTGATGTCCTATTTCCAATGCTTCAAGAATCACCTCTAAATTGCTTCTGTATCAATAGTTATACCCGAAACACTGAGGGTATGTCAGATTTGAACTTGATCTTCCATTGAGCTATCATTACCCCTTTGATCTATAAATGTTCTAGCTCTTGAATTTTGATCTCCCATTGTAGAAACAACTCCAAAATATTTCTTCTTCAGTGTTCCTTGATGCTTTTACACTTCTTCAACTTTTCTTTATTCTCCATACTAATTCTTCTTAGGCTTCAATTTTATCTTTATATACTTGCCTTTTGCTATAAATTGAGCTTCAACCAAGGATGAAAACCTATAAACAACACTCAAACAAAGCTCAAATATAAGTAGTAACAAATCAATTATTTGGAATGATCAAAACCAAAAACAAGGCTTGATTGAAAAAGCCTTTAGGCCAACATTAATGTCTCAACTCTCAGCTTATCGAGATAGGCACAATTTAATGTTTGCCGCTCGATACCGCTCGATCGTTTTGCGAATTCTCCAAGATGCTGGAAGGTGTAGGAGCCCCTTCGGGCGCCGGTGCCAAGAATTCATGGTAAGTCATGAATTCTTTAAGGCAACAATATACATAACAACCCTAAACATGATATGATGTAAATGAATATGGGTGTGTGTATGTGAGTACCATATACCTTGTAAGGATGTGAGCAGGCTTCCTGAATGTGATCAGGATGGAGGACCTAGACACAAATATTTGAAAACCCCAAACCTAAAATTAAAAAGTACTGACACAATGGTTTTGTGCTTAAGCCGGGAATAGCCAAAATACTAACATTACGCATTTTGATCAATAAGAATACAAATCAAAAATTGAAAAGATACACTTGTTCAAGTCATGATAAGCATCAAGAATAACTAAAAAGTTTCCGAAAGCCCTAGGCCTCGGATCCCACAATCAATGAAATAAGCTATAAAAGCATGATTTCAAGCATAACTTACATAAATAATCGAAATTAACTGCACATATAACAAGTAAAGTTTATGAGTAGGTTGATTCCTACCTCCTAAGAAGATTCAAATAAGAAAATACCAAAACCAAGGTAGCCAAAATGGCAAAAATTGAAATTAGTACGGTGAATTCGTAACCCTCGTCATGTAAATCAAGCATACGGTCTCTGAATCAAAGCAAAGGCCCTCAAAACCAAGAAAACCTAACCCCTAGGTGTTTCAGCAACATTCTAGAGAGGAGGAGAATAAAATACTTAGAAAATATCTCCCAAAATAAACAAACCTGTAGCCTTTAAATGCTGAAATAAACGGGACGGCTTGAGTAATCTCTACCTCGCTCGAGCGAGCTTCAGCAGTGGCTGAGGCTTGAAAAACTATGTAAATTAATTCGAGTTTTGATCCTAACATCTCAAAACTTTCTAGGATAACACATAAAAATCTAACTCTTAAAACCATAAAAAGGTTAGACCAAAAAATCAAGAGGAACGAATCCAAATTTAAAATATCGTTAACGAACAAGTACTTTAACTTTAGAAACTAAACCTTCAAACCGAATGTAAAACGTATAAGAGCGGGTTAGATCCTCACAACTTACCCCCTAAAAAGGATCTCGTCCTCGAAATCAAATGTACCTCAAAAAGAAAACAACTATGGATGTCTAGCACGAACCCCATCCTCGTGTTCCCAAGTGGCCACCTTCACGTCGTGATGAAGCCACAAAACATTCACAAGCTGTATGGTTTTACCCCAAAGAACCTACTACCGTGTATCAAGAATCCTCAACATTTTCTCCTTGTAAGTGCAATCGTCGTCAACCTCTAGCTCTGACTAGTCAATGGTATAAGATGAATTGTGCTGGTACTTATTTAGCATAGAAACGTGGAACACGTTATGCACGTATTATAAACTAGGCGGTAAAGATAGCCTATATGCCACCTTCCCTACCCTCTCCTCAATCTAAAATGGTCCCACAAAATGTGGGGATAACTTCCTATCTTTCCCAAACCTCAAAAGGCCCTTACGAGGCTAAATCATAAGGAAAACGTGATCTCCCATCGTGAAGATAAGGGTTTGTCGTCGTCGGTCGGCGTAGCTCTTCCAACAGCTCTAAGTCGTAATAAGACGTCTACGAATAATGGCTTCCATCTTCATTGTCTCCTGAACCAAGTCGGGCCCTATGATTGTCCTCTCGTCTACCTTTGCCCAACACATGGGTGACCTACATGGTCTACCATACAACACCTCGAACGGTGCCATCCCTATACTTACCTGGTAACTGTTGTTGTATGCGAACTCCATAAGTTGTATATGATCTTCCCATAGTCTGTGAAAATCAAGAATACAAGCCCGTAGCATGTCCTCAAGAATTTGTATAGTACATTCTGATTGGCCGTCTGTTTAAGGATGAAAAGTAGTACTCATCAGAACATTAGTACCAAGTGCTGACTGTAGACTCTACGATTGGCGTGAAGCAAAGAGGGGGTCTCGATCAAAGATAATGGAGACTGGGACTCCATGACAATGAATGATCTTAGAAAGATATAACCTACTCAATCGGTCCACCAAATATGTAAGACGGATGGGGAGGAAGTGAGCAGACTTGGTCAATCGATCGACCACCAACCAAACCGTATCATACTTCCATGGCGAGATAGGAAGTCTTGTAACAAAGTCCATGGTAATATGCACCCACTTCCACTGGGATACTGGTAAAGGCTGTAACATGCCCACGATTCTCTGATGCTCAACCTTCACTTGCTGACAAGTAAGGTAACGTGACACGAATGAAACTACTTCCCTTTTTCATGCTCCTCCACCAAGACTGTCTACGTATGTCATGGTACATCTTGGTGCTACCCGGATGCACCACAAGCCTAGAATGATGAAATTCATGAAGCACATCAACTCCACATGACTCTGGTATAAAGATCCTATCCCCAAATCTCACGCTCTGGTCGGGTTGAATGGTCACCCCTCCAGCGTCACTACCTGATCGAATCTGATCTCGGTAATCCTAACTCTCCGCGTCAGAATGCTGTGTGTCAATAACACGACTAAGGAGAGTTGGCTATAGAACAACTGAGAACAATGTGGCTCCTATGTTAAATCAGCTAAGCTGACGATCAAAGGCGTTGAGCTCTTCCATCATACTCCACTCTCAAACTGCAATGCCAAGAAGCATGTCAAAGAACTTCCGATTGAGGGCATCAGCCACCGTGTTGGCCTTCCCTGGATGATACTGCAAATCAATGTCGTAATTGCTAAGGACCTCCATCCAACGCTGATGCGAAAGGTTGAGGTCCTTATAAGAGAAAAGATAGCGCAAACTCTTATGATCCAAAAAGACCTCGAAGTGCTCATCATAAAGATAATGCCTCCACAGCTTCAACATAAAATCCACATCTACAAGTCATGAGTTCGGTAGTTTTTCTTGTGCATCTTCAGCTGGCGAGAACCATAAGATACAACCTTGCCGAGTTACATCAACATGTACCCCAACCCCTCGAAGGATGCATCACAGAAGATAGAATAACCAAGTCCTCACTTCGGGACAATCGAGATAGGAGCGCTAGTCAACCACGCCTTCAACGAATAGAAAAAAGACTCGAACTCATCACTCCAGATAAACCGTATCCCCTTTCGGGTGAGATGAGTCATTGGTGCTACTAAATGAGGAACGCCCTCCATAAACCGTCAGTAGTAACTTGTAAGGCCTAGGAAACTCTAAATCTTGAACACATTCCAAGGTCTTTCCTACTCTATCATATCCTCAATCATGGAAGGATCCACTGCTACTCCTCCCGCTGAAACTACCTGTCCAAGGAATCTCACCTCCTGAAGCCAAAACACGCACTTGTTGAACTTGGCATATAAACGGTGCTCCCGTAACAACTATATGGAAATCCTCATATGCTCCTCGTGCTCCGCCTATTATGACGAATTGATTAATATGTCGTCCGTGAAAACCATAATGAATTGGTCGAGGTACTAGCGATGGATGCGGTTCATGAGATGCATGAACATTGCAAGTGCATTCGTCAAGCCGATAGGCGTTACAAAGAACTCGAAATGCCAATAACTTGTGCGGAAAGCAGTCTTGGGAATGTCCTCCTCTTTGACTCATACCTAGTCATATCTTGAGCATAAGTCGATCTTCGAGAAACACCTTGCACCTCTCAACTGGTCAAAAAGATCGTCAATCCGAGACATAGGATACTTATTCTTAATTGTCACTTGGTTAAGTTTTCTATAGTCGATGCACAAGCATAATGATACATCTTTCTTCTTAGAGAACAAGGCCGGCGCTCCCCACGGCAAAACAATAGGGCGTATAAAACCCTTCTCTTGAAGCTCCTGAAGCTGAACTTTTGCTCAACTAACTCTGTGGTGGCAAAATGATAAGAAGGCTTAGATATGGGGCCTGTCCCTGGAACAAGATCTATAGCAAACTCTACCTCCCACTGAGGTGGTAACTCAAACATGTCCTGAGGAAAGACATTGTGGAACTCATCAACAACAGGAGGGTACTCCACATGAGTAAAATAATCATCAGTGATAAGCAAGGCAGATAGAAGAACATTGGGATCACCATCGTCTAGCACAAGAAGAGGTGAAGGTACTAAGTTGTCGTCCCGGTCGCCCGTAAAAGAAAGATAAACTCCCTCAGGAGTATAAAAACATCATCCATCGATCACAATCTATATGCGCTTTATAGGCAACGAGCCAATCCATGCCCAAGATGACATCGAACGCCTATATATCCAGAACTATGGGATCGAATAAAAGAGTACGATCAGAAATCCGCTACTCACATCCTCTACAGACTTATCCCATGGTCGCTACGTCACCAATCGCTATCTCAATGTATAGGGTGCTACCTAAGGTCTCCATCTCTAAACCCAATGCCGAAGCAAAATAAAGTGCAATGAATGATTGCGATGCTCTAGTATCGATAAGGACTCTGGCCCACAAATGGTATACAAGGAATGTACTTCTCATAACAGATGTGCTAGCGGGAGTCTCAGCCACTCTCGGTGCTGCTACTGGTGAACTGGGCTCCGATAAAGCAAAAACGCACCCCTGAGTTAGACATTGTTGGGTATGTCAACCCCTCATTCCCTAGAGTCACGCTGGCTACGTAGAAATGGCTACAGAACGTATGGATTTTGTCGTCGGAGGCTGTTGCTGTGACTGTGGAGTAAACCTCGACTATCCGACAGATGATCCATGTGCGCTCGCTCTCTTTTAGTAGCCTCTATTAATGTGGCCCACTCGTCCATAAGTGTATCAAGTAGGTATGGTCCTCCCCTGGGTCTGGCCCTGGCCTGTACTCTGAATCTGGCCCTGCCCCATGTTGCTATGCGGACAATCTCTCTGGATGTGCCCCACCTGCTTGCAATGGTGACACGTCTTTCCCTAGGGATCTACATGTCCCGAAGAAGCTAATAAAGATATATTTGTACCACGAGGTGCTGACTCGCAAACCTCGACCTCTTCTACGAATGTTTGTCTAACCGTACACTCAGGTTCTTTTACTGCGGCCTAGACTCCTTAACTCTACAAGTCTCTACTAATGAGTTCTTTACTCGTATCATAATCTCCACAACCTTCATGTATGTGTGGATGTCTAATGCTGCCATCGTATCCTTTATGGATGGTCATAGCCCCCTCTCAAACCTTCTCTCACGAAGCTCCTCTATCATCACGATCTTCAGTGCATAGAGTGATAGTTCTATGAATTGCGCCCCATACTGTAGGATTGATAACCCCTCCTAGGCTTGGTTTAGAAATTCGTCATGATATGCATCCTTAGAAGACCAGGGCAAGTACTTCTCGATGAAGATCCTCTCGAAAGAGGCCCACGTACCATCGATTGTGGTCTTGGCGAACTTTCGCCACGCTCATGTGCTACCTCGCAATTGAAAAGCCGATATTCCTACCCTCAGCTCATTCTCGACATGTAATGCATCAAAGATTGCCACTACTACCTCTAGCCACTCCGTCCCTGCCTTTGGATCCGGTTCCCTGCTAAAGATAGAAGGATGCATCCGTCTGAACTCTTGCATGGCCACAGGGGCCCGTGGCTTAGGTGCTGGATCTCCTCCCCTCGTTGTTCCTATCATAGCTTGCATCATAATAAGCATATGTTGTAGCACGTTAATCTCCTGTAACGGCTCCTGCTGGACCTCTGTGCCGCCCTCTGCTGGTTCTGGTTAGATGTGAACCTCCTTTGCGATCGGCTTCTGATGAAGGGGAATATCCTCCCTGACTTGGTCTTCCTGGACATGTACATCCCTCTCTCCTATGATGTGGTCATCAACTCGACCGCGGCCACGGGCCGGACCCCGACCTCTTCCACGACGTGGCATCATAAATCTATTTGAAATATAAGAGAATGATACAACATTATACCATGACACGTCAACGAGGATATCAAAACAAATAACACGTAACATATACCGAGATAGAATGTTATGAAGTATAAGTCAATTCGGTTAACCCGCATGGTTTTCTTGCTAGAAGAACGTTGGCTGAACGCTCGCCTAACTCGAACTCCAAACAAATTTAATGGTTGCCAGGGCAAGACAAATCATCTTCAAGCTCTATCAAAATGCCCATATAGCACATATCATGCTCAAGTAAGGCTATTCACATACATTAAGCAAATAAACGAAAAATGAGTGTAAGATGAAATTCAACCCTCTCGTATGGAATAACCATCTCCCTAACTCTTTATGTATTCGTACATAGAGCTTTGATACCATGTTGTAACACCCTAAACCCAACATACTAGGAAATACTAATATACAACCCTAAAGCCTAAAATAATAAGCCGAAACCAAAAACAAGTTAAGGTTTATGAAATAGATCCAATTTAATCCATACAATAACCAGACAAAAGCTAAGAAAAGAGTGACCATTTTAGTATAAACGAGTACGTTAAATAATGCTCAAAAGTGGTTCCAATGTTTATATACAATACCCCAAAACTTTGCAAAATTGAGGCAATTTTTGTTAAGCAGGGAAAATGGGGTCCGCTCGAGCGGACCTGGCACCGCTTGAGCGGTCTAAGCTAGAAAATGACCTTTTTCACTGTTTACTATAGGGGCTTTTTCGCTTAAAAATGACTTTTTTTTTAGTATTAAACAACAAGTAGTAAGCTATATTAAGAAGAGAAGTCAAGTAATAATGTTTACAAGTTAAAATCTCAAACTAAAACTTGAAAATCCGTTTTTCCCGAAATTGAAAACCCTTAACTAGCATGCTTTTTCGGTGAATTTATCGTATAGCCAAACATCCCCCAAATTATCCACCCAACATACTCACCTCCCTGCAAATAGTAGATATTCATGGAAAAAATACTAAATAAGAAATTTTAGGCTCGAATGCCTGGAAACATAAAGCGTAAGCATTGGAGGTATATAGTTGAAACATATAAAGTTACAAACTTTTCTCAAAATATTCTAAGTATAGAATATGCATTCAACATGTACATAAGTCTCCAAAACATGTATACCAAACATGTAAACGCTCTTTTGAGGTATCAAAGTGCACCCACAGCTCAGTCTGTAATGCCTTTACCTAGATCACCTACGTGTTGTCAAAGACAACGTAAGCCCAAGGCTTGTAGGAAGTAAGCTATACAAGAACTAAACATGATTTATGAGGATGACATGCGATATATAAATACATCTAATTGAACAAAATTAAAGGCATTTAGTTGAAAATACGTAGTTATCGCATTATCATAAGTAAAGAAAAACTGTATAGTTTTCAAGTTAAACGGAGACATCAACGTGTAAAGGAACATGAAACATGTATAACCCCGCACCTATCATCTCACAAGGTTACCCCAAAGCACCAACACCATCTCCCAACCTCCACACCCAACCATTAACGATGGCAAAAAAGATCATAAGGTCACCAATCAAAAGCATAAAGATCACGAGGTTACCAATAATGGGCATTAAGACAACAAGGTAGCCAATCACAGGCATCCGATCCAATCAATCCGTCACACCAAAACCCATAAAATCAATACCCCTCTCAACATTATCTCCCATAATAACAGTATTATAACAAGTAATCATGTGTAATGTAGCAACAACCAGTAGTATAATAACTAAAGTTGCATTCAACGATCAAGATACTATAACCCGATTGAGGATATAAGGAACCAAAATGATATAATAACAACCGAAAGTGCAACGAGAATCATGGTTGTACAATAAATATTAGTGATACAACGGATCTAATGATATTATACTAATAACTATAGATGGTGCAAAGGGACCAATGATATGCAATAAACATAATCATAGCAGCAACAAGAATAAAGGCTTAGTCCCTAACTATCCTATATTCAAGTGAGAAGCAATGATTATAACTCCTAATATATGCATGAATTAAGAGAGTTTAGTTCAAAGAATAAGTTCGAAAAAGATACCTGACCGAAGTTGAATCATAGGTTTGTTGAAATGTCTGGGTTACCGTAAAGGTTTTGTTTTGTCAAATTGTCCGATTTGATATGAAAAATTATGATTCAACGTCATGTTCGACTAAGTTGTTACCTACCCGAAAATCATTTAAGTTCCTAAAATGTCACAGTTTTGAATCATAAGGTCCTTTCCACACCAATTTCACGAAAATCTAATTAGTTTTTAGGAAAAACTACTCGAAACCCCACTTCCTTAAAAACCTTATTTTTGCCCAAATCAAATTCCAAATAGTTTGTACATGATTTTTGCTCTGACCATCCATTTTGAAAACTTAAAACACTGGCACATAACAATATCAGTACATACAGAAGAAAAGCTGACACTTTTCGAAAATCGACATTTTAAGCCTAAATAAAGTCGATATCTACGAATTTCGCATTGTACTTATTTTAAGAAATAAGCATGCAAGTCAAAAACTAAAAAGAAACATTAGTTCAAGTCACGATAAGCATCATGAATAACTAAAGGTTTTTCGAAAGCTCTAGGCCTCGGGTCCCACAATCAATGAAATAAGCTATAAAAGTATGATTTCTAGCATAACTAACACAAATAATAGATATTAACCCTACATATAACAAGTAAAGCTCATGAGTAGGTTGATTCTTACCTCTAAAGAAGATGCAGATAAGAAAATACCAAAACCAAGGTAACCCGAAATGGCAAAAACATAAATCGATCCGGTGAACATATATCCCTCGTCCGCCAGATCAAGCATACCGCATCCGAATCAAAGCAAAAGTTGTTAAAATCAAGAAAACCCAAGCCCTAGGTGTCTCAACAATGTTCTAGAGAAAAGGTGGAGAAGAAAAGACTTAGAAAATATCTCATAAAACAAACAAACTCGTAGCCTTTAAATGCCGAAATAAAGGGGACCGCTCAAGCGGTCTCTACCTCGTTTGAGCGAGCTTCAGCTGGGGATGAGGCTCAAAAAAGGATGCAAATTGTGTTAGGATTGTGTACTAAAAGCCATGCATTTATGTATTTTATCTTTGATCCCCGGTATATAAATCAGAAACATTCAAGAGCTTACTGTATTTATTGTTTTGTATTAATTATATGTATGATGTATGAATGCATAGTCATATTTTCTGTCCAGTATTTGACTCTTTGCATAGAGCACGGAATATTGGGTGAATGGTTCTAATAGAATATATAGGAAGGTTCACAATCACAATGGGCTTGGACAATGCGTTGGCACGATTGTAGCATATCGTTAAAGTTGTTGGTCCTAGCTAGGTCGTACGGGATGAATTCAGGTTTGGAAATTCGGTGTTCGAGCTCGACGTGTTAATACACTTGGAGTGTATTGAGCGGGATCAATAGGATGATCAATTCTATACTGACTATATGATTTGATCTGTTAGGGTTGTATACTTAAAAGCCATGCTTTTAGGTATTTAATATCCGGGATCCTAGGAATATTAATGAGAATATATTGAGAGGTTATGTACACTAAGATTCATATTTATTTATTGTATGATGTATGTATGCATTGTCCGTATATACTGTCCAGTATTTGACTCGTAGCCTGAAGTTAGAAAGATCGGGTCAAAGATTCTGACATATATACAAGCGGCTCACGACCGTAGTGGACCCGGACAGTCCATTGGTACGGTTGTAGTACATCATTATATTAGCTAGTCTTAGCTAGGTTGGAAGGATCGAATCCCGGACTTGGGATTTGAGTTTCGAGCTCGATGTGTTAGTGCACTTGGAGTGTATTGAGCGGGATCAATAGGATGATCAATTC
>JAULLH010555847.1:0-10472 GCA_035668455.1 Sarracenia alabamensis | reverse complement strand
TGATAGGGATTCTAGGAGGTCCACCTCGGGTTATGTGTTTACCTTGGGAGGAGGAGCCATCAGTTGGAGGAGCGTCAAGCAATCTTGTATTGCTGACTCTACCATGGAGGCCGAATATATTACAGCTTCGGATGTAGCTAAGGTCGCCGTTTGGCTCAGGAACTTCTTACTACATTTGGATGTGGTACCTTCAGTGCAGTCACCCATTGTACTATATTGTGACAATAGTGGGGTAGTTGCAAACTCGAAGGAACCTAGAGTTCACAAAATGGGAAACACATAGAGAGGAAGTATCATCTCATCCGAGAGATAGTGCAATGTGGAGACGTGGTCGTTTACAAGATATCATCTGTGGAGAACCTAGCAGATCCTTTTAGAAAGGCGTTATCTCATAAGGTCTTTGACAATCATGTCGAAGGGTTAGGTGTTAGATGTGTGCCAGCATGGCTTTGAGTATAAGTGGAAGATTGCTAGGATAGTATACTTAAAAGCCATGCTTTTATGTATTTTATTATCCGAGATCCCTAGAATATTAATGAGAAAGAATTAAGATTGTTTGCATATTCAGTTTCATATTTATTGTATGTATGATGTATGTATGCACTATCCGTATCTTTTGTCCAGTATTTGACTCGTCGCATGAAGCGGGGAAGATCGGGTTAAAGGTTCTGACAAATAAAAGTGGGCTCCCAATTGTGATGGACCGAGACAATCCATTGGTATGGTTGTAGCATATCGTTATATTAGCTGATCTTGGCTAGGCCGAACAGATCGAATTCCGGTCTTGGAATTTAATGTTCGAGCTCGATGTGTTAGTACACTGGGAGTGTATTGAGTAGGATCATTAGGATGAACAATTCTATATTAACTATATGAATTGATCTACATCCTCTATTATCATGGATTGCACGTACTTTTAATCCCGACGTGATTGATCGAATCATGTTCGGATAATGCGCAGTACTATGAGTCACCAATGGCTGAGATTTCGATATTGAGATCAATATGACTGGTGGGTTGGGTGCTGTTGTTATTCGATCGATGGTTGATAATCAACTGACGGAAACCACGTCCGACTTAGGTTAAGGAGTTCCCCCTCGTGTGCTTTGCTATAAGTTTGATTATGCTAAACCTGCGCAGAGGATCGTTCGATCCGGCATATCAATAAGTTTAGCGACGCGGTTTCGAGGAAAATACGATTATCAAACCGGGTTGTCAGTAACCTAATTCGATGATCGAGAATCCATATCTTAAATGTGGGGAGACTACAGTGCAAATGATAATTGAAAAATTGAGACACAAATCGAGATAGGGCTGGGAGTTTAGTCAAGAACTTTAGTAGAATAAGTCCTGGTTCATACGAGAATGGATCTAACTCGGGGCGTGAATTGGGAATATCCGGTTTTCTCGCACGGTTACCCCGAGTCCTATTCTTTCTCATGATCCCTCACGTAGCCCTATTATACACATGTGTTTTTGGTAGGCTTTGGTTATTATATATTTTGATTCGGTCATCGGATTTTTTGCAGGGACGTTTGAGGTATTAAATTAAATGTGTAGGGTCAAAATGGAAAAGTGGAATTTTAGGGAATGCCCTAAGGGTGGCCCGCCCTATGTAGTGAAAGAGGATTTTTATTTTCGTAAGTGTATATGGCACATTACTTATTAGGCAATGATATATACACTTAATATATTTTGAGTGTGTATATATATATATACATATTAAAAATATAACCAAAATAAATCCTCTCTCTCTCTCTCTCTCTCTCTCTCTCTCTCTCTCAGGTACCGGTCCCAGGTGGGTGATTGTGTGTATAGGAAGGGGATATGTATTATTTCCTTAAGTTGCATGATGGATATATATATATATATACACAAAATTAAGAGAATTAAAATATATAGGAAATAATTCTCTCTCTCCCTCATAACCTAGCCGTCGCCCCCTCTCTCTCTTCTTTTTCCAATTGTTCTTCAATCTTTGGTGGAGATTTTCAAGTGTGTTGAAGCCTGAAAGCTTGTCTCAGATCGATTCCAACATGCAAGAGTCAAGAACGTGCAAAGGTTTATACGTGAGAACATCTCACGGTGGTCTCAATCGTTACGTGGAAAATGGTTGAAAATTTTTGACAAGTTTCATACGGTAATTTTTCTATCCATCACAATATCCTCTTAGGCTTATCGCGAAAAACGTGATCAAACAATTTTTTAAAACTTCCATATCACCGACTCTAACAAAATCAAGATAGACATGGGCAGCACTCCGTGATACCTACTCCCAAGTGATGTCACTAGAGGGATACATGTGTTAGCCTAAAGACCTTTTCAATCAAGCCTCAATTTAGTTTTGATCATTACAACACATTGATTTATTGTTGCTAATATTTTTCTTGTGCTTGAGAAAGTATTTTTAGGATTATATCTTGAAGTATAGAAGAAAGTCAAGCCATACAATGGATCAATTTCTTATATTGAGCAAGGAAGCTCAAAAGAATGCCAAAGAGAAAATGAAGATTCAATCCCAAGATGGTTCAGAACAAGAAGCTTGAAGACCCTAAAGAGACTTGAGATTGAAGGTGATGTAAGAAGGGGAATCGACCAATCAATACATGAGGTACAAGAAGAAGTAGAATCCGTAGAAGAAGAAAGAGGGGTGATATGGACAAAATATTATTGTTCGTCTCATCAGATACTATTAATTAGTAAAGGCGACTTCTCTTTCTCTCTAAGTTTGGCTAACTCCTTCGGCCTCTGCCAAGGAGCTTGGATGCCTAAAAATGATCGCTCAAGTATATCAAGTCAAGCATCAAACCTCAAGCTCAAGAGTATTTAGAAGAGTCCAAATATCTTTAGGAGCATGAAACCCATCAAGATTCAAGAAGAACTAGAGCTTAAGACAAACGGGAGAAGTCCTTGAACCATTTATGAAGATTGAAGGTGAATCAAGACCAGAAGAGAAATGGAAGCTAAGGAAGAGAAGAAGAGTTGATTTGAATCCCTCAAAGACTAATTCGAATCATCAGTCAATATGGAACTCATGATTCGATCCTTCAACAGCGATTCGATCCTCTGCCTAAAATCACCCAGTCGATTCGATCCTCTCCCACCTGATTCGAATCACAACACATAAAAGACATCAACTCATTAAATCCTTGCATATGTTGATTCGATCCTCAGTTTTAAAGCAGCCAACCTGATTCGATCCTCGAAGATTTGATTCGAATCACTTGAGATAAAAGTTCAACCTGATTCGATCCTTGTTGACACGATTCGAATCGCCCAGTAAAAAATTAAAAACTTGATTCGATCCTCAAAGATTTGATTCGAATCACTAGAGACAAAAGTTCAATATGTTCCGATCCTCAAGTTTAATGATTTAATCCTCCAGACCAAATAGAGCATTTGATTCGAATCACCAGCATTGTGATACGATCCTTGGTGAAGAAATGGCCTATTGATTCGATCATTGGCCATTATGATCTGATTCCCAGCTTCATCATCGAAGGCATGATTCGATCATCCTTATGCTGATTCAATTCATGTGCCTAGAATTCAAACCATGAAGTATAAACGGATATATTTTTTCAGCATTTAATGATCCAATGACTATAGATCAAAGTATTAAATGCGCTAACGACTCTCTCCTTCCAAAGGGTATATAAGGAGTAATGATTGAAGGTTGAGAGGTTGGTGAACACACGATGAAAATCATAACTCTCATTACTGCTCTTTGGTTCACTGGTCAACAGTTTTATTCTCATTAGATCGAGCTTTTAATTTTCTGGTTTTCACACCAGCTCTCTACTCCTCTCTTTGTTGCTTATTCATTGTAAATCCTTTTATCTTTTCAGAGTGAGTGAATCATAGTGATTTCTTAATCCTAAAATCATTTGTAAAAAGGGTGAGTCACTCTATTTTCCTTCTAGAGTGTATATCTCAAAAAAGAAGCTCTTGTAGCTTGTTTAGGCTGAAGGTGTGCCCGCAAACATCTTGCTTAGGCTGTGAGGGTGTTCCCACAAACATCCCTTGTTTAGGCTTTGAAGATTTATGCGTGCAAACAACTTTGTAAATAGGTTTGGAATGTGCCCGCAAACATTCTGATAGTGAATTCTCAAGGGGTATGTTGAGAGTAGGCGTAGGCAGGGATTTAGCTTAACCACTATAAATCTTCTGTGTTGTGGTTGAAGTATCTCTTTCCCTAAACTCTATTATTTTCCATTGCATTATATATCTTAGATTAATTGCCTTAAAATAGAAAAGTTTTTGATTAAAAGATTTAATTCCACTGCAATTTTTTTAAGACCAATTCACCCCCCTCTTGGGTTGCCCCTAGGGCCAACAATTGGTATCAGAGACCTGCTAGCTACATTTTATTTTAGACTTAACAACCTATAGAAGATCTTTATGGAAACCACAAGTTTTGGTTTTATGCAATCTGAAGCCTAGTCCACATCTAGACCTCCTTTGTTCGATGGAGCAAATTGCACCTATTAGAAGGCTAGAATGAAAATTTTTGTTCAAGCCATAGACTATGACCTTTGGAAGGTTATCATAAATGGACCTGTTATACCCACTGTCATAACAGGTGGTGTAACCACACCCAAACTTGAGAAAGATTGGTCCAAGGCTGATATCAAAGAGATAAAAAAGAATGCCAAGGCCATGAACATCCTATACTGCTCTTTAGACCCAAATGAATTTAATAGAATTTCTACATCTGATACGACTAAAGAGATATGGGATAGGCTTGAAGTTATCCATGAGGGAACTAATCAGGTTAAAGAATAAAAAATCAGTCTTCTTGTGCATAACTATGAGCTTTTTAAGATGAGAACTGATGAATCCATTTCTGAAATGTTTACTAGATTTCTTGACATTATTAATGGATTGAAATCTCTTTGCAAAGTCTATACTTATGCAGAAATAGTGAGAAAAATTCTGAGATGCTTGCCTAACAACTAGGATGAAAAAGTCACTACCATTCAAGAGGCCAAAGATCTCACTACCTTCAGCCTGGAAGAGTTGCATGGTTCTCTCATGACCTATGAGATGAACATGAAAATGATGGATGATGATGAGGAAGGCAAAGGAAAGAAAAAGATCATTGCCCCCAAATCCACCAAGGCTCTTGAGGAAGAAGAAGAAGAAGATACTTAAAATGAAGAAGAGGAAATTGTTTTTCTCTCCAAAAAGGTGGCCAGAATCATAAGGGAGAAAAGAGA
Source organism: Sarracenia alabamensis (assembly GCA_035668455.1). Lineage (NCBI taxonomy): Eukaryota > Viridiplantae > Streptophyta > Magnoliopsida > Ericales > Sarraceniaceae > Sarracenia > Sarracenia alabamensis. Next base: position 5,253 of record JAULLH010555847.1, on the reverse strand, counting down.
AAGAAAAAGGAAAATTCAACTCCAAAGAAAAGGAAGAGGAGATCATATGCTACAACTACAACAAAATCTGGTCATATCAAGCCAGAATGCCCTCTCCTCAACAAAAACAAAAAGAAACATCCAAGAAGAGCAATGAAGGTAACATGAGATGACACTGACTCAAGTGAGGAAGATGAAGAATCATCTATCAAGGAATTCTCAAACCTTACTCTCATGGCTTTTGGAAGTGAGGTACATTTCTCGTCTAACAGTGATAGTGAGGAAGATTCTCTCACAAATGAAGAGCTGCAAGAAGCTCTTAAGAGTTCATTAAATGTTATCAGAGAACTAAAATTGAAAAACAAATTCTTTGAAAAAGAAATCACTATTTAAAAATCAAAAATTGACTTTTTGGAAAAAGATGTTGAAATACTTGCACCCAAAACCTCATCTGATTTTGAAAATAAAAATGTTATATTAAAAAAACGATTGATGACTTAACAAAAATCATAACTAAATTTTTTCAAGGAGAAAAGAATTTAGAGATGATTCTTGGCACAAAGTGCACTTTGAACAAAGAAGGACTTAGATTTAATCCTAATGAGCGAAAATCTGTCCATAAAAATCCTTTTACAAAAGCCCATCAGCAAAAGACTTTTACCTGTAATTTTGTGGCAAAAATGGGCATACTGTCAAGTTTTGCTATTCTAGACTTAATGACAACAAACCTTCGAAGAAAGTTTGGATTAAGAAGGGTGATATTCCACCCAAAGTTAGCAAGGCCACACCTAGGAGACCTAGGAATGAGAGACAACCAAAATATAATGCCTCATTAAGACTAACTCCTGACATACATTGATATAATGGACATTATATGCAAAGTATATGTTTCTGTGCTAATCCTCAAGGACCCACAAGGAAATGGGTACCAAGATGCTCTGCCAATAATCATTTTGCAGGAGAAAGCGAAGAGGAATTTTGGGTAAGGAACATGAAGGGGAAGGCCAAAATGTTCCCTTACTAAAAGGCTCAAAACATGGGAACCTGTTACTCGTAGTGACAACATTTATGCAAAGCAAATTGGTAATATCATTTTTTTTTTGGTTTGGTTTGTTTTGCTGATAATTTGCTTTATTTTGGTGCTAAATATGTCATATACATCATGCCATTATATTGCTTTTCAATGCTTAAAATTTGATTCGAAATACATTTTCTGCACTGTGCTGCTAAATTGATAAATTGATCCTTGATTTCATGAACAGAATCCATGTAGTGAAAAGTTGACATTGAATCGATTAACCCTGTTTATGATTTGAATCCCTTCTCCAAAAAGGTCCTATTTTGTGTGATAGATTCGAATTAGTGCTTGACTGAATCGATTCGCTGAGATATCGACTCAATTCTTACATTCAATCATTTGATTCACCTAAGTGGTGATTTGATTCCCAACCTTAGTGAATCGATCATTCATTCCTTTTTCAGTCATTTGATTCTATTAACGGACTTCGAGAATCGATCCCCCTCTACTCTTTCTCATGGTTGATTCGATTCACCATGATAGTGATTCGACTCACTACAACAGTGATTTGATTCCCTTGTTCCAGAATCGATTCTATAAGCCTATTTCGTTTTCCTCAATTCGATTAATCTCATGACGATTCGATTCCATTCTTGCTTGATTCGAATCAATGTGTTAATGATTCGAATCAAATCTCTCGGCCTATATATATTTAAAGGGACCCAGTGTTTTAAACCTCATTCCTTTAGCACCCTCTAAGCTTCTCTCCCATATCATCCGAGATCTCTCTCTCTCTCTCTCTCTCTCTCTCAAATCGACTGAAAATGAGAACCAGGTCAATGACTCAAGGGCTCAAGTGACCAAGAAATGAGGACTCTACAACTCCTCGACGATTGAAGAAGTCCAGAGCCTTTAAGGATATAGGTACCTCTCTTAATACCCCCATTGACCTATCTTCCGACTCAATGGAAGCCCCTCCTTCTATTCCCTCTGCTTCCATCCCTTCGTCTTCTAAACCCCCATCAGCTGAGCCAACTGATGACTTTACCAAACTTTTCTCCATCACATCCATTCTCTAAACTTCCTATGGGAAGTTGGATAACCTGAATCGAACGGTCATCGATGTTATCATCAAGTTTAGCACGCTGAAGGAGAAGGTTCAATTCGCTCTCAGGGAGATTCATGAGATCAAGGAGAGCAAGAGGGAAAAAGCGCTGAACAAAAAGAAGGTTGATGAAGACCTAGCTCAAGCAATTCAAGACATAGCTGCTCGGGCTGATGCTAGGTAAGCAAAACTTAAGGACGCTCAAGACCAAGCCGAGAAGAAGGACCTTAATTAATTTTCTTTTCTTAAATCTTCTTTTTGAAACAAATTTTTTCTACGTTTTGAAACAATCTCTATTCTGAATGAAAATATGTCTTAGATGATTAAGTGCTTCAAAATTGAATGGTTTATGGTCATTGGTGAATGAATGGTTGATTGGTATTATCCCTTGCTTTTATTTTTTTTACCTTTTATCTCACAATTTCTTATATACTTTAATTGATAAACACTCCACAATTGCATCTGCAAATGTTGTCGGCTAAGTTTTCTCTTCAAACAAACGGATATCATTGAACATGAATAAATCTTATGATTGATCTCATAATTTGGTATCATATTCAAGTTTAATTCATAAAACCTAAAGTGCAAGACGGTCTTATGATCGTGATAATTCTTGAATTCTCTAGGTTGACCCGCTCTGCTTTAGAGATTTTTAAAATATGATCCAAATGATTTAAATCATAATTTTGATATGTCATACCAATGCATATGTTTCATGTCAAAATGGGAGAAGATTTTATTGGAATATATGCTTGCTTGCCTATTTGCAACTTATCTTGAACTTTCTGTTATATAAAGGGGGAGATACATCATGGGGGGAGTATTGTTGTTTTTCTCTTGGATTTGATACACTAAGTCTCTTGTAGATTTTTTTGCTTGTCAAAGAATTTTTCTTTTAGCATCAACTCAGGGGAGATATAATCAAGGGGGAGACAAACTTAATTTTTTAACCATTTTGGTATCAAACATATGTGCCTTTATTGTTTTCTCTTGCGTTTTTGCTATGACAAAGGGGAAGAGTCTTTGAATTGATTTGCACATATGCTTTGCATTGCTACATTGTTTTGCTACATATCCTCTCTATTCAATTCATTGGTATCTTAGAGCAAAACTATCCATTGGCACTAATTGGCATATGAGCTTATTTCCATATTTTTAAATGGTATCTAGAGTTTATTTCCATATTTTCATGCCTATGCAAATCAATGGTCGTCATAATGAAAAAATGGGAGATTGTTAGCCTAAAAGCCTTTCCAATTAAGCCTTATTTTGGTTCTAATCATAATAACACATTGAGTTGTTGTTGCTAATACTTGTTTGTGCTTGAGAAAGTATTTTCAGGATTATATCTTGAAGCATAACAAAAGGTCAAGCCACACAATGGATCGACTTATTATATTGAGCAAGAAATCTCAAAAGAATTCCAAAGAGGAAATCAAGATTCAATCCCATGATGGTTCAGTACAAGAAGGTTGAAGACCCTAAAGAGACTTGAGATTGAAGGTGATGTAAAAAGGGGCATTGACCTATCAATGCATGAGATACAAGAAGAAGAAGAAGAATCAGTAGAAGAAGAAAGGGGAGAGGTATGGAGAAAGTATTATTGTTCTTCTCACCGGATACGATTAGTTGGTAAAGGTGACTTCTCTTCCTCTTTGACTTTGGCTAACTCCTTCGGCCTCTGCCAAGGAGCTTAAATGCCTAAAGTGATCGCTCAAGTATATCAAGTTAAGCATCAAACCTCAAGCTCAAGAGTATTTAGAAGAGCCTAAGTATCTATAGAAGCATGAAGCCCATCAAGATTTAAGAATAACTGTAGCTTAAGACAAACGGGAGAAGTCCTTGAACCATTCATGAAGATTGGAGGTGAATCCAGACCAAAGGAGAAATGAAAGCTAAGAAAGAGAAAAAGAGTTGATTTAAATCCCCCAATGACTGATTTGAATCATTAGTCAATATGGAACTCATGATTTGATCCTCCAATAACGATTCAATCCTCAGCCTCAAAATACCCAGCTGATTCGATCCTCTCCCACTTGATTCGAATCACAGCACATAAAAGACATCAACTGATTCAATCCTTGCATATGTTGATTCGATCCTCAGTCTCAAAGCAGCCAACCTGATTCGATCCTTGAAGATTTGATTCGAATCACCAGAGAAAAAAGTTCAACCTGATTCAATCCTTGTTGACATGATTCGAATCGCCTAGTGCAAAATTGAAAACGCGATTCGATCCTCGAAGATTTAATTCGAATCACCAGAGACAAAAGTTCAATCTAATCTGATCCTTAAGTTTGATGATTCGATCCTTTAGACCAAATAGAGCATTTTATTCGAATCACCAGTATTATGATTTGATCCTTGGTGAAGAAATGGCCTATTGATTCGATTCTTGGTCATCATGATCCGATTCCCAGCTTTAACATCGAAGGAATGATTCGATCCTCCTCATGCTGATTCGATTCATGTGTCCAGAATTCAAATCCTGAAGCATCAATGGATATATTGTTTTCAGCATTTAATGATACAATGGCTATAGATCCAAGCATTAAATGCACCAACGGCTCTACCCTTCCAAAGGGTATATCAGGAGTAAAGATTGAAGATTGAGAGATTCATGAACACACGAAGAAAGTTATAACTCTCATTACTACTCCTTGGTTCACTGCTCAGCACTTTAATTCTCATTAGATCGAGCTTTTAATTTTTTGGTTTCCACACCAGCTTTGTACTCCTCTCTTTATTGCTCATTCAATGTAATTTCTTTTAGCTTTTGAGAGTGAGTGAATCACAGTGATTTCTTAATCACAAAATCACTTGTAAAAATGGTGAGTCACCATGTTTTTCTTGCAGAGTGTATACCTCAAAGAAGAAGCTCTTGTAGCTTGTTTAGACTTAAGGTGTTCCCGCAAACATCTTGCTCAGGCTGTGAGTGTGTGCCCGCATACATCCCTTCTTTAGGCTGTAAAGACTTGTGCCCGCAAACAACTTTGTAAAAGGCTTTGGAATGTACCCACAGACATTCTGATAATGAATTCTGAAGGGGTATCTTAAGGAGTTGTAACGTCCTGACCTAAACCAAATAATAATCTAATAACGAATATCCAATAACCGAGTCTCATGCCGAATGTTCACCTCTTTAAAACAC
>JAULLH010555737.1:0-10475 GCA_035668455.1 Sarracenia alabamensis | reverse complement strand
ATTTTTGGATTTAAGTTCATCTACAAAATTAAGACAAGTCTCAAGAGCATCTTGGAGTTGCTCAACAGAGGGTGAGGATTCAACCTCTACCTCACTATCACTACTGAAATCAGAAATAGTTACCTCATTATCAAGGCCCATGAGTGCTAAGTTTACACTATCTCCATCAGGAAATTGTCCACCTTTATCTTCACTAGAATCGGTGTCATCCCATGTAGCTTTCATAGCTCTCCTTGGATTTTTCTTCTTGTCATGTTTGAGAAGAGGACAGTCTGGCTTTATGTGGCCAGGCTTGTTGCAGCCATAGCAGATGATCTCCTCTTCTTTCTCCTGGAGGTTAGTTTTTCCTTTGAATTTGGATTATTCTCCTTTGAATCCATCCTTTTTGAAGAATCTTCTACCACCCTTTTTGCTTTTTAGAATGCTTCTGAACTGTTTAGTCATGAAAGCAACTTCTTCATCTTCACTGGAGCTTTCTTCAAGTTCTCTTTTTTTGGTTTTGGTGGAAGCTTTGAATGCAACATCCTTCTTTTTCTTTGGACTTTCTCCATCTTGCTTTGCGTTCTTATTGAGTTCATAAGTCATGAGGTTTCCAAGAAGTTTCTCCATGCTCAAGGTGGTCAAATCTTTTGCTTCTTGAATTGCAGTCACCTTGACATCCCATTTCTTAGGTAGACATCTGAGGATCTTTCGAACCATCTCTGAGTTACTATATATCATGCCAAGAGACTTTAAACCATTAGTAATGTTAGTTAATCTAGTAAACATCTCAGAAACAGTTTCGTCTTCCTTCATTTTGAAAAGTTCATAATTATGGACTAACAAACTAATCTTTGATTCTTTGACTTGATTTGTTCCCTCGTGGGTAAATTCAAGTCTATCCCATATTTGTTTTGCGGTGTCACATGAAGAAACCCTATTGAATTCGTTTCTATCTAATGCACAAAATAGAATGTTCATGGCCTTAGCGTTTATGGTGATCTCTCTAATATCGGCGTCGGTCCACTCGGCCTCGGGTTTAGGTACGGTCGCACCTTCCACAACTTTAGTGAGAGGTTTTAGTCCGGTCATGATGATCTTCCAAATATCATAGTCTATGGATTGAAAGAAAATTTTCATTCTAGTCTTCCAAAAGGTATAGTCATTACCATTAAACAATGGAGGTCTAGAGAATGATTGTCCTTCGGAGGACGGAAAGGTAAAACTAGATGATGCCATAGAATCTTAACTCTAGAAAATGATATGAAATCAATATTAGAGCCGAGGCTCTGATACCAATTGTAGGTCCGAATATGCAACCTAGAAGGGGGAGGGGGGGGGGGGGTGTGTGAATAGGTTGATGACAAACTAAAAACTTAATGGTCTCTTTTTGAAAAACTCTTTAAATTAAACAAAGTGCGGAAGCAATATAAACAAAAGCAAAGTGTGTGTGTACAATGTGAACAAACAACAATACACAAAATAAAGAGTTGAGGGATAGAGAAAGTCAAACCACAACACAAAAGCGTATAGAGGTTCGGCCAAATCCCGGCCTACGTCCCCTCTCTCAAGATCGCACTTGAGGATATCACTAATGATTCTTTGAGGGCGAATAGCAACCCGTACGCGACCTTCTTTCGGGTGAGGCGTAACCACAAATGACCTTCTTCTTCTTCTAGGTAAGGCACAACCTATTATTGTTGAGGCCAATCGGAGCCTATTTCTTGAATACAAGAAAAACTTGCCTAAGGCAAGGGTAGTGGGTGGCTTTTCCTCCTTGGTGAGGTGATAATACAAATTAAGCTCACTACAAAGGTTCTCTTACTCTCAAGAATGATATACAATCAATTTAAGTAGAGGAGGAGAGATTACAATACAAGAAACTTGGTATAACAACCAAAAAGTAAAAGCTCAAAAGATGGGAGTTAGGGTTTGAGCATGAAAGAGGTGAATGATCTTGCTTGAAGATGTTTGATAGCTTGTAGTGTATTCACCAACCTTGGAAAGGAGATATCAAAGCTCCTTATATAGTTTCTCAAGGCTATAGATCCGTTGGGGACGAATTAGATCCGTTGGATAGTCAAAAAGAGTCGTTGGATCTGAGAAAATTCGAAATCCCGACGAGAACTGACGACAGTTTCCTCAAAACTGACGACAGTTTTGCTCCACAGCAGCCACACAGTCGACTGTGTCCATGATGCAGTCGGCTGTGTCCCCTTTTCCAGCTATTCTTCAAGCTTCCAAACAGACGACATTTTGATCCAAATTGACGACAATTTGCTTGGAAACTGACGACATAAATTCCAAACTGACGTCAGTTTTTGGTCTTGAGAAAAACCAAAAGTCTCGGGAAGATTTCTGACGACATAAATCCTCGAAATAGACGACAAAAAAATTTCTGCTGGAAAAGCCCAACACAGTCGGCTGTGTTGAGACACAGTCGGCTGTGTCCCTATGTTTGCCTTGCTGAATTTTGTTCCTTTTCTTCGTTTTCTCTTGGTTTTTTGTATTGAGCTTGGGCATACTTAATAATGGGATAAAACCTGAAAAAATACACTTAAACACAGCTCAACCATTAGCGAAAACAAATCAAAGTGTTGTTATAATCAAAATCAAACCAAGGCTTGATTGAAAAAGCCCTTTAAGCCAACAATTTGGTTTCAGGAATTATTTAATTTAATTTGATCGTGGATTTTACCGCCGGGATGGTCAAGAAATTAAAATAAATGTTTGGGGGAAAATACGGCAAAGTGGCACACTAGGGATTTACTCCCCGTGGCCCGCTCTAATTGAGAGAGAATGGTTTTAATTTTAGTTGTAAATCTTATCCTTGATACATATAAGGTAGGATAAGATTTGTGACCATAAATTAAAGGAAATTATATATATATATGTATATATCATTCAAATTAGAGAGATATATGTGATATTCTGTATTCTCCCTCACTTCCCATAGTTGCTGCCCCCTCTTTCTCTAGAAAAATTCGGAATATTTTTTTTAGAGCTCGTGTGCGTGTTTAAAACCTAGAACACGAATGTTTTAGTGCCCACACGTCGTGTTCGTGTCGTGCGTTGGGTCATACATGAGAAGATCAAAAGTGGTCTCAGAATCGATGTTCAAAATTTTAAGAAACATTTCTAATAATTTTCTACGGGGTAATAATGTTTTAATATCAGTTTGATTTTAATTTTTCATGAAAAATGCGACATGACATTTTTTACAGTCACGTCGTTGTTTTTTTTTTTTTTCACTGCATGGCTCTAGCATCTACATGGTTGTCAAAGACCTTCTGAGACAATACCTTAGTAAAAGGATCTGCTAGGTTCTTTGCAGATACAATCTCGAAAAACGATCACATCTGCATGGTGCACGATCTCTTAGATGAGATGTTACTTCCTCTCTTTGTACTTTTGCTTTTTGTGGACTCTTGGTTTCTTCGAATTAGCAACCGTTCCACTGTTGTCACAATAAATAACAATAAACGATTGCATCGAGGGGGCCACATCTAAATCCAATAAGATGTTTTTAAGCCAAAATGCCTCGTTAGCTGTATCCAATGCTGCAACATATTCGACCTTCATGGTAGAGTCAGCAATATAAGATTACTTGACGTTCCTCCAACTAATGGCTCCTCATCCCAAGGTAAACACATATCCTGAGGTGGACCTCCTAGAATCTCTATCGGCCTGGAAATCAGAGTTTGTATACCTAAGGGGTACAAGACTATCAGCCTGGTACAACAACATATACTCCCTAGTCCTTTTCAGGTACGTAAGTGTATTCTTGACCGCAGTCTAATGCTCTTTCCCTGGATTTGACTGATATCTTCTTGCTATGCTAATGGCATAACAAATATATGGTATAGTGTAGAGCACTACATACACGAGACTTCCCACTGCTGAAGTATAAGGAATACCTCTCATCCTCTCTATATCCTGAGGTGTCTTAAGACAGTGATCCCTAGATAGAGTAATTCAATGCCTGAAATGAAGTAATCATTTCTTGGAATTTTCCATGACAAATCGATTAATAATCAAGTCATTGTAACGGCTTGGGATAAGTCCATCATCCTTCGTGATCGATCTCGAATGATGTTCATCTCAAGCATTTAGCCCACTTCTCCCAAGTCCTTCTTGTCAAACTAAGTTGGTAACCATACCTTCACTGAAGATAACATGCTTACATCATTTGTAATTAGGAGGATGTCATCAACATATATGACTAGAAAGACCACCTTATTCCCATCACGCTTCTAGTACACACAATACTCGATAGGACACCGATCAAAACCGAAACTTTTAATCGCCTGGTAGAATCGAGTGTTTCAAGACCTCGATACTTACTTTAAGTCCATAAATGGATCACTTAAGCTTGCATAGCATGTGCTCCTAGCCTTTTGTTACGAACCCATCTAGTTGCGTCATGTAGATGCTCTCGTCATGACTTCTATTAAGGAATGTCGTCTTGACGTCCATTTGTCAAATCTCGTAATTGAGATATGTAGCAATGGATAAAAGAATCTGAATGGACTTATGCATGGCCACCAACGAATAGGTTTCCTAATAATCAAACCATTCTTTCTAAGTAAACCCATTCCCAATAAGTCGACCTTTGAAGGTTTCCACCTTCACATCCACTCCTCTCTCTTTCTTGTAGATCCATTTGCACCCGATGGATTTTATTCCATATATTGGTTTTACAAGCTCCCAGTCCTAATTACAGCATATAGACTCTATTTCAAATTTCATAACTTTTTGACATAAATCTACATCCTTGTCTTGAAGTGCTTCGATGTAATTCCAGGGTTCGGTATCATGTTTTTCTAGGATCTTGTCATAGACTCTCACAAGAACATGAACCTCTCGGGTTGGTGAATAACCCTCCCACTATGACGAAACCTCTCCTGTGCACTAATGATATGTGGTATTTCTTCTCGCACATTAGGTATATTTTTTGGTTATACTATATTTTCATTCCTAACCTCTTCTAGAACAAATTGTGACTGAGATTTATGGTTTATTATATAATGCTCTTCCAAGAATCTTGCATTCGTGTTAATGAATACCCTCTGACTCTAAGGATTATAAAATAAACCACACTTAATTCCTTTGGGGTATCCTTCAAAAAAATAGACTTTTGTCTTCGATTCTACCATATTTGCATCCCCTACCAACACATGTGCTGGGTACCCCATATCTGAAAATGTTTAAAACTTTCCTTATGTCTAGTCCACAATTCCAAATGGGTACCGAGAACATGGGATGTATCCCCATGTTCTGATAAGTAGTCTCTGAACTCCCCAAGAAGGTATTCACCACCACGATCAGATCCTACGATTTTAATACTTTTACCTGTCTACTTCTCCGCTTTAGCCTTAAACACTTAGAATTTTTCAAAGGTTTCTGACTTGCAGTCAAGCGGATAAATGTATCCATACCTAGAGTATTCGTCAATAAAAATGACGAAATAATCGTACCCACCTCTTGCCTAGATGTTCATTGGACCACATATATCAGAATGTACCACTTTCAACACTTCTTTGGCTCTAAGTCCCTTAGTCGTAAACGGTCTCTTGGTCATCTTACTCTATAAATAGGATTCGTAGACTGGAAGTATCTCCACTTTCAATGAACCTAAAGGTCCATCTTCTACCAGTCTTTATATCCTTCTTAGTAATATTTGGTTCAATGAAGAATCTTTCCTTTTGAGTGGTAAAACACGTCAATTATTCACCTCATTCATATTACTAGTAGGAATAACATGGTGTAAAATATAAAGAGTATTCTCTAATGTACCATGACAGATAAAGTGTATTCCAACCATAATATTGTAATAATATTTTTTAAAGGAAACATAATATCTATCATTCCCCAAATAGCAAATCGAAACTAAGTTCATCCTGATTTGGTGTACATATAAAATGTTATTTAATACTAAACACTTATTCCTACTAAAATAAAGAACCATGTCTCCCACTGCAATAGTAAATACCTGGGAGTCGTTCCCCTTCTGAAGGTAGTCCTCACCATCTTTAAGCTGTCTGATCACCTGGAATCCTTGCAACGAATTGCATACATGATTAGTGGGCTCCTGTATCTACACACTAGGTTTTTCTAGATAATGTTTCTAAACATGATTCGATAACAAAAAAAAAGTATTTTTAGTCATGCTCGTGTTCATAAGAGTCCCCTTGGTAGCCTACCTTGCTGCCCGATCCTGATCACCAAACATTTTTGTAAGGTTCAGCATTATCTCAGCTGGAGATGCCATAGTCCGATACTGGCTTTACAAAATATTTGACATCGATACCAAGATGTAGCAACTTGCCATCCTATTAGCCTTCATCCACTTTTGATGGTCTTGGACCTCCTTTTTCAGGAGATCCACTATCAGGAGCGGGTGGACAGGGATCAAATAATACAAAGCCACAATTATATAAGGTTAGCACTAAATATAGATTTATTTTCCAGGTGATAAAATTAGGTTCAGTCAACTTATGTTCTTTGAGTATTGCCACAAGTGGATTGAATGTTCCCATTATTAAATCCTATGAAACAAAGAGAAAACTTTTTAATATTTTGAAAAATTTAGGGTCCCTCAACCTTTTAATTTTAAAAAAATTATTAGCAGTTCGAATCCTTTTTGATTATTAGTATGGACGTCTACTAACTAATCCTCGTTCGGACAGACATGTTAGTCTATTAATTTCCTCCTAGAAAATATCACAACAAAAACCATTCACTGAGAGTCACATTAACCGATTAGGCCACATTAGTGTGGATGTCAAATAGTTAACGAACAAAGAACTAACATGCTTTATTTTCTATATATTATAAGATTTAAATAGCCAATTACCTGTGGTCCTTGCAAATAAAAACAGTCATTTTTGTTGGGAAGAATATTTTTATTCACTGATTAAGTGTATAACCATCACACTCAATTTAAAAATCCCATGTCAAAGCCTTGGGCCCGGTGTATGCAAATCCTACTTTGCACTATTTTTCAAATTTAGTCATTTGAGAGATTCATGCCGAAGATGCCATAACTATAGTCCTTTCATTGGGGAGAGCAAAATCAAAACTGGAGACCATATGGTTTATCTATGAGTAAACCCGTCTCCCAGTTAATATTTTAAAATGAGGGATTTTTTTTTGTTTATTTTAAACCATTAAACATATTTTAATTTCTGATTAAAAAATTCGATTTTTAATCAATTAAAATATTTCTTGTTTAGTTTTATTAAAACCAACAAAAAAAATGTTTCGTTATTTAATTTTGCAAAAAAAATAAATTAGGTTTTTACAAAAATAAATTTCTTAATTAATTATCTACCTAACGTAAAAATTAAATAAACTAATTATCTATTTATTATTCTATATTTAAAATTACTTGGATGACTTATTTTATAAAACTATTTTTCCTAATATACTCGAGGTTGATTAAATCATACATAAAAAGAAAAATAAATAAAATAAAACACATCTATGCAATTAAATAAAACAAATAAATAAATAATTAAATGAATGACAAACTCAAATAATTAAGTCGTTACGATCTGGCACGTCCGTTTAATCTTTTAATCTGACGGTCTCAAATTAAAAATTAAACGGTTAGGATTTTGGAACCCTAAAGGAGCCATCAGAGATCTGGACCTATTCCTTAGCCTTAAGAGCCGAACAGACTACTGCCCAGATAACTTGTTGTCGTCATCTTCACGCCTCCGTTTGGCCGCCTTACCGCCACTGTCAAACCACAAAAAAATTACTGGAGGTTGAGGACATTTACCACTGGATCCCGGAAAAAGATCACACCAAAAATTCAATGTCGAAGGCCCCAGAAAAAATGCCTAAAGTGTGCGCCACTACTGTAGCCCCCAACAGTGCGGCTCCTCCTTCAACCCCGATTTTGACCCCCTTGCAAGTGCCTTCAAACCCCTAAAAAATATGGCAAGTATAACATATCGAGGTATTGATCTCCACAAAAAACCGCATCAAAATCTGATCTGTAAAGCCCCAGGAAAAATCACCAAATAGCGCGCTACTACTATAGCACCCAGTAGTGACGTCCCCTCTTTGAGCTGCAGTCGAACTGCCACCAAACCCCCATACGAAGATCATCGAACAACCTTAATTTCATCAAAACAATCACATCGAAAAAGGTTGTCAAAATGCCCAAAAATGAGCCCCAAAAACTACCCACCAGTGTTGGCGGAACTGGGTGCCACCGCCCCTTGTGCAATTTTTCGATCCATTTTCGATCCTCTTTTTTCGTGATTCGATTTACAAGAATGATCCAGAAAATAACTTGAATAAAAAATATTACATCGTAAAAACCTATGCCTTACCTAAAGGTGTAAAATCAATCTAATCTTGATAAAAAAAATTGAGATAAAATGATTAAATTATGATATAACGAAAACATGCATTCAATCAATCATTAACCGGATCGTAACGAATTTTAGCTACAAAACCAATGTCACACCCAAACCTTCATAGAATTAATTAAAATTTATTTTTAATTAATTATGAACATCATCTTCTGAATTCATTAATTTTTTTGCTACAAATTTTCTTCATAAAATCCTTCACTTTTAATCTAGTTTATTAAAAGTTCAAAACTACCTTTTTGAGAAAAAATAATCTTCAGGAGAATACTCAAAGGGAGGGAGTTAAATCCAAAGTTTTGTAAAAAAAATTAAATTTAAAACAAAAGACCTTCACTACCCAGCTAGATGGAGATCGCTCGAGCAACCTACCCATCGCTGGAGCGGCTGTATCAGAAAACTGCTTTTCTGTTAAACTACTACAAGCAGTAATTTGATACCAAAGCCTACCATTCCAACTTAAAAGTTCATATACAAGCCTCTTCGGCCGTAGAAATAAAATGCACTCCATTTCAAACTCATTCACCAACCTTTTACAATTTCAACTTCATAAAAAAATTGACTAAAAAGCAAAGTTATAGAAGATGGGAATTATAAATTAAATTAATAAACAAGGTTTAATTAAACTTCTAATCTTCTCATGCGTAACCGACCGTCCTCCTTCAATTCAATATAAGTATGAATATTAAACTACAAATTTAGACAAGATTAAGAATATTAATCTAATCACCGACCACCTCACTAACTCCAACTACTCAAGTTCCTCACAATACATGCACAGTTTGGAGAGAGGCCTTATGGCCATAAAAGTTTATTAAACCAAATAAAATGAACATCAATTCCATCTAAATTAACAAAGGGTATACTCCTCAATCTACCAGTTAATGAACAAAATAAATAGGGATATACCCATGAGTCCTGCGTCGACAATGACGGAGAGTGCATCAAATCATGTCTAGTCCTCAGTTATAGCTTTACCTCGATCACCTGGGTTGCTATTTCATAAGACAATAAGACAACAACGTGAGCTAATTCTCGTAGAAAACATAATGAAACATGACATGCAAGAATATAATGGGTTATGCAAAAAGAAAAATAATATTAATCATTAACCTCTAAAAGTATAACCAATTCTTACCACAATAACTTCCATACCTCTCTTCTGTTCCCTTCAACAACGATAACTCTATTCATCATCGAACTTCTCAAAATTAAATGACACTGCAACACATAACTTCATAAACCTGGCTCACAAAGAACCGCTTCCACTTATGTATTAACTATCCAACAACTTCCTTCATTCTTATTGGATTAACTATCCAATAACTTCCTTCCTTTTTATTGGATTAACAATCCAATAACCTCATCCTCCACTCAATGGATTGATTATCCATTAGCTTCCATAGCTCGGCGTGAGCTAATGACTTCGAACCCGCTTAAATGATGGGCCGTCCTATCACTCACAAAGAGGTAATAACTTCGTCCCCAGTTAAAGGATGGACCGTCCTTAACTTTTCAATGCAATCACATACGATAAGTTACAAAATGAACTTAAATTCCACGTCCTCAATTTTATTTATTCGAACCACCAATAGAACTTCAAACTTACAACTTTTATTTATTTGTTCGCACTATTCGGTGAACTTGAATTCATAATTTTTAATAATTCCTTCGTACTTTTCAATTCCTCACTTCTAATCATTCATTTATGAGCTTGAATTCAATTTCAATGCACGATTTTATGACTTTAAGTTTCAACTTCAAGTACAAATATAATTTACACTTATCACATACTTGAACCCAAAAAGGAAAGCCTAGGCTAACCCGATACCTTTACTGTTGGCCTAAGGGCTATTTCAATCAAGATTCTCCTTATTTTGACATATAACAAACAATTGGATTTGTTTGTACTAATATTTGGATTTGTGTTTACATGTATTTTCAAGAGATAAGGGTACAAGAACAAATAATTTTTCACCTTTTAAGTGTTTAAATTTTCTCTTAAAAGAAGTTTTATTAAACTCCCCTTTCAAAATTTTCTCTAAGTTCTAAGTTTTGAAAAACAATTTTCAAAGAGAAAACTGTCGTCAGTTCCTTGGAACTGTCGTCTGT
>JAULLH010555629.1:0-10477 GCA_035668455.1 Sarracenia alabamensis | reverse complement strand
GCTAAAACCTTTTATTGGCATTTATTTTGATCATTTGTTAATTTTTACTTTTTCCTATTAATTTTAATAATAAGTTATAATTTTTCTTAAATATTCACAACTTTTATTATAAATTTTAGCTATTTTTTTCTATTCACAACTACAAAAATCCTAAAAGGTCTCAGTTAAAAATCGAGACCTTATTAAAAGGTCTAGGTTTTGGAAGCGAGACCTTTGGGACCGAGACTAAAAATAGGTTATTTTTTAGATCGGTTAAAAACCGACACCAACAGTGCCCTAAAACCGAGACCTTATATAATCCATCTCGATTTTAACCGCTATCTTTTATAATCCAACTCATCAAAAATCGAGACCTTTCTTGAAAGCATATTTTTAATCTCAATTTTTAAGCGAGATCTTTTATAATCAATCTCGACCAAAACCTAAGACCTTTCTTGAAAATATACTTTTAATTTCGCCTTTTAATCGAGATCTTTCTATAAGAGTATACTTTTAATCTCGATTTTTAATCGCGACTAAAAATATAATTTTTTAAAAAAATATATTATAATATAAATATTGTTTGTATGCTTATACTAACCTGCATAATTGGATAGTAATACATAATACAACTACATTAAGATAAAAAATATAGTTAAAAATCATCATTCATATAAAAAAAATTTGAATACACAATTTGAAATGTGAATACAATTTTATTTTCATAATCACAACAAAACATACAAAGGTACAACACATTATTACAAACAATACAATGAAAACACACTATACTATAAAAACAAAGCTACAACTGCCAAAACTGCTACAATAAAATCTAAGAACCTCGGCTTCTGCACCAATAAACACAGGAATAGATGTAAGAAAAAGACTTCATGGAGTGGCATGTATAGTAGATTTCATTAATAAGTACCTTGCAAATTTTCTCTCTACCATTCATTTTAGTCACAGCACTTGCGGGGGATAAAAGCTGAACGGCGTGCCTGAGAAAGCAATGAGATTAGATCTAATTAGGCCCCTGTTTGGGCTATCTAAAAATAGTGGCTGTTTTTCTTAAAAAGCTCACTTGTAAATCGCATTGTTTGTTAAGACAAAAAAGAACTAAAAAAACTCTTTGCATCCCAAACAATCTAACATTTTTATAATACAAAATAACAATAATCCCTTCAATAGAAAAATTATAAAAAAAAAAAGTCTAATCTTTTTTGAAAACTCAAAAAAGCTAAAAAGTCATTCCCACGTTAGACATTTCAGTAATTAAAAAAAGCATCTCAAACAATATTAAAAGACAATGTCTTAGTCATGGTGTTTGGCATTGCTTAAACTAGTAGCTTACAAATTGTAGATTGTAACAAAAGTTGTGAGTGTATGGTAAATATTGTAGTTTGTAAAAGTAGTTACAAGTTATGGCGGAAGTTGTGGGTGTTTGGAAAAACTTGTAATTTATAGCTAAAATTAGTAACAAAAAATTAAAAGCTACTAGCTTTGCCAAACACTTAATTATCTCAAGCAATTTTACTTTTATTATTTTCTTATTTAAAAAAAACATAAAGCTAAAAAAGCTAGTTTTTTAGACATCACAAACGGAGCCCAAGTATCCTTGAAATGGAGTATGAGACCAACCGCAACAAAATGAAAACAAACCTTAAGGACGCTTGTTGTCCAATCTCTCCAAGGTAAGCTAGACTTTCTTCATCAACAACCAGTTCCTCCACTTGTGCACGAATGGCTAAAATCTGGGCCATACATCAAGAAACGCATTTATCGATGGAAAAGTCTTGGGTGAGATCGGATGGCACAAAAATACGATCTAGATATGACCCCAAAAAAATTACATAAACTAGAGCCTGAACCTGTATCATTTCAGCCGGACCATAAGTTTCAGTCCGTATAATTACAAGACGGTCCAACAAGTCAACGGGTATGCCATGAGGACTTGTCATATTAGTTCTTCTGCAAACAAGATCATGTTAAGACAATATTTACAAACATATGAAATCAATGCGCTTGTAAAACAAATAGCACGCATGTTTTAGGAGATGAAAAATACAACATTTTATGCCTATATAAAATTAAATGTACTCAAAAACTCCTGAATAGAGCCACAATATAGTGGAATTACAATGCCTAGTATTTATTAATTCTTGTAGTCTTCCTGTTGATTAGCGAATTTGTTTATGTTTGTATTACTTGAACTAAGAACATAAAAGACAAACATAAGATTTAAGAGTACCACACAAATAAATGTACCAAAGACTAAACACTAGGTGTTCTGAGGAACAATATGGACAGAAGTAACCAGCCAAAGATAAAAGAATGCAAACTTACAACAATTAAATAGCATAAGAAATAAATATGACAAATTATATATAGCATGAAAAGGGCATAACAGAAGTTCATCCTGAAGGGTACAAATTCTCTTTTCCAATAGAGAAAAAATGACCATATTAACATCTCAGATTCTTCACTGGTTTCAAGTATCCCTATCAAATCATATAGACTTCTAAACGATTTTCCCTGGACTCGGATACATATTTGCCAACTGAAGCACATAGTATAAGAAGATTCTTAGCACTTTTCAAATCCTATACTCACAATGTGTTGTTGTTTTCTTGTTTGAAAATACATCCACTCGAATGCTTTTAATTAGCAACACAATTTAGTTAGTAAAAGGGAAACCCCACCTCAAACGAAGTACGATAAAAAAAATAAAGTAGGGTCCAGACAACCTACTTCATAAACTCCCAACTGACATTATATCCTTAAATTCACAATCATAAATGAGCTGTTTGCCCATCGCAAATTGAAATTCAAAATGCACAACAGCATTGACATCAAAAATTCAAGTTGTCCAGAGCATTGATCTTTGAAATAATTGCACTTTTGGTAGACTAACTGAGTATGTGACCAACTTGACTTGAAGGTTTATTTAAGAGATTTGAACCAAACTAAGGATTTTACAAAAATATTGCAGAATCATTTTATTGTATCAGTTTACAGTAATTAGATTTGACTAGGCTTGTACTATCTAGTTTCGAATTAGGTAAGCCCTTGATCAAAATATACCATACAAGTTAAGAAAAATAACAATCTTTTATCTGATATTTTACAAGCATAATTGAAGCTTTGCATGAAACCGAATTTGCATTAAAAAAATGACTCAAGGACAGACAATCGAAACTGTTCTAAAATCTAAACATAACAAAGAAATTTGAAAGATCATGAAGAAAGCCCACCTTCCAGCACCATGTTCTCCCTCAAAAACGAAAAGTTTTTCGCACATAGCTATTTGAAATACAAAAATGTTGGTCAGAAAGAAGACAAAGAGAGATTAAAGAGTATTGACATAAGAGAACAATGAAATGAGCAAACGTACCAGAGAGAATAGGCCGTGCCCTTGTAATGGAATCTCCACCTCCTGATGCTATCATCTTCACATCAGAGAAAATATCAGCTTGAAGCAGTTATTTAATAGCAAAAGAGACTGAAAATGACCCTCCACTTATGGGGTGAAGAAATAGAACACAAGATATATGATCGGGTGATTCTATTGACGCCTAAAAAATGTCCAGGTCCCCTAATGGTTTTTCTCTCCAAGGCCCAACTCCCCTCTCCCCTCTTCCTCAGCTTCAGCCAGCACTGGCTGCCGCCAACGGCCTCTATCCCACCCTCACTGCCATCACCAACCCTCCCCCACCCACCACGACCCTCGAACGACCCTTCTAGGACCGTTTTGCGACCCTAGCACTCATTTGTTCGATTGGTGCTTGCCGAACAATAGGCATCAATAGGCATCCGATCGGTTGGTCTCTATCGAATATTACTTGTATCTTCAAAGCCTTTTGCAAAAGAAGTGGTTCGGTTGGTGCCAAAAAAAAAAATGACATGTTCAGCAGGTATCTATCTTACATATGCCATGTGTTTGACATTGGCTCATCGAACGACATCTAATGTAAAATCAATTAGAAGGGCAGGAGATAGACGAGAGGAGAGGGAGAGAAGGAGAGGGAGGCTGGGGGAGGATTGGTCATGGCATGGAATGGCTGAGGGAAGTAACAAAGGACACGCTCACCGCCTCCTCTCTCTTTGTAAAAATTGAAATTTAGGGAAATGGAGATGCCAGGGTGGTTGTGGAGGGGCAAAGGAGATTGAGGGAGATTCGGCAACGTCAGGGGAGGCCGAAAGAGCAAAGGGGCGTGACTACTGAAGGTAGGCCAACGCTCAGACAAATAAAGAAATGGGGATGGGACAAGGCAGCAATTAGATTTAGGTGTTTCTCCTTTTTAGTAATTCCACAACCCCAAAAAAAAAAAATGGGTGAACTTTGACCAAAGCTAGGTATCAAAAGAATTACCCAAATATGATCTTACCATGATTTTTCCATTTGAAACTTCTGACATTCCCCTAAAGGCATATATGTCAACTATGAAAACTCTCTCACGATACTCTACAAAAGTACAAACACATTAATGGTTAAAGGACTTAAGAAATGCAAAATGCAGATACAACTTGCGCATAAAAATCAACTAACAAAAGGATGAAAAACAAGGCTTCTCCTTCATCTAAGTAGGGTTAGATTTAGTCTATGTATCCATTTATGCATCTGTAGATATATGTCGGTTTCTTTCTCTCCAAACACATCGCATTATGCACATAGGAGCCACCAGCCATGTGCCTTCTTATAACCCATTTCACATGGCATCCATGCGTTCAACAGACATAATGAAGTAACAAAAAACAAGCATAACCTAGCTCACGCCAAATATAGAAAATAGGAAACTCCATAAGCAACATCACAACTTATAGAAATAGAAGTAACTCAATCAACATCTTATTCGTAAATGCAACACCAAGTAGGCTAAAGGTAGACTTGGTTTTTTTTTTTTTTTTTGATCGGTAGGTAGAGTCGTAGACTTAATTACTGTAATCATTTATAAAAGGAATGGTGTCCAAAGCCTCTGTTACGTCATTAGTTATTACTACTTTGATCTCATTCAGGGAGTCGTTACGTATCATATCGACCAATACGTATCAGAATTTTTGACCCAAATACCGATATTTGCTAGCGTATCAGCTGATACTGTCTTATATCGACTGATACATAGTCATATTACTGATACCGATACTGTTATAGATACCGCGATTTAAAACCCCGATCTCATTATATATAAATACAAAGAACCCTAAGTCGCTCTATACCCAGAAGATCGACTAAGCAATGAGATCTAAATAGCATTTTTTCCAAAAACATTCTAGTTCATTTGATGTAACTTTTTATTGTTCTTCTTTTCGGCTTCTTTGGAATTATTTTTTGAAATCATCGATGACTTGAAGCGATTTGTTGGCCAAAGTGGATTCTACAAGTTCTTACAAGGTTGCAGAAGACTTGTCCGGAATGGGCTTCCGATCTGGATGGGCTTCCGATGTGGGTGGGTTTCAAACCTTAACAAGTGGCAACGAAGGTTTATGTTGTGTTCAAGGTTCTTTTTAAGGGTTGTTTTGGCTTGAGATCTATCTATATGTGTTGGTTTGAGTTCTTTCAATGCTCTTTGATTTTATTCACCCACTTTAATGCATTTCATCTCTTTGATCTTAATCCTTTGAAAAGTTGGTTACCTTTGAGTCAGTTTTGTAGATTGTTGTTTCTTGTTCTTCGTAACGTGTGGACATGTTAAATACTAACAAGTCTTGTTTGGTACTTGAGAGACGAGGTTGAGTCATGTGGATACCCTTAATGATAACCCCTCTCTTCATATTAACCCTGTTAAGTTGGATAGCAATAATTATCTGATTTGGTCACATGCTTGTAGTTTGGCCATTGTTGCTCATGGAGTGTCTAGGTATATTTCTGGTGAAGCTAAATGATCGACTACAGAGAGACCAACTCACAAATGAGGGGTTAAAGACAATAACCTTATTATGTTATGGTGGTTCAATTCTCTGCCATACTCTTCGTAGTTTCTTACTATTAGATATTGCACATAAGATTTGGTCAGCAACTGCTTATATCTAATTCCAAGCAGGTAATGATACCCACCTAGAGGATTTGCAAAAAAAGATTCATGGATTGGATCAAATAGACAAGTCCATAGCTGAGTACTATGCGGAGTTCACTAGTTTATAGCACGAGATCAATTATCATCAGGGTTTTAAAGTGGATTGTACTATTGATGCAACTACGTTTCAAAAGATGGTGGAAAATGAGCATGTTTATAATTTTCTAATTGGCCTTAACATTGACTACGATTAAGATCTGTGTACATATTTTGGGTTGTGAACTTGTGATTTGTTTCCCACATTAGGAGAAGCATGTGCTCATTTTCAACAAAAGAAGAGCAGACTTCATGCCATGGTGCATGTTTCTAGCTAGGGAGTCAAATATTTTGATAGAAGAGTTAGAACTATTACTCGACCCTCGTTGCGTTAGCATTACTTCTACCCCACTTCATCTATTAACTTTGCTCACTCATGTATTCATGCCAATGCACTTAGGTACTTATGTAAACCAGTTAGTGATTCTTCCTCTCATACTCCTTAGGTCATATAGACTCTAGTGCCACTAATCACATCATTGGTTCGTTCTCTTTATTTTCTTCTTACTCTACTAGTTTTGGGAAAGATAAACCAAGAGATGTTGATAGGTCTTTGTCTTCTGTGTTTGGAAAAGGTTTTATCCCTTGCTCCCCTTCAATTTCTCTTGTTTTGTTCTTCACGTTCCCAAACTTTCTATTAACTTATTTTCTGTTAGTAGTCTTTCTAGTTCCTTAAATTGTTGAGCAATATTGTCTCTACCCATTATGCATTTTAGGAACTGGTAACAAGGAGACCGGATGACAGTCATAGCGCACACAGTGGTTCGTACTTCTGGATATCCCTTTTTCGATTTTTCCATCCGTGTCTTATGGTCAAGCCCTCCAAGAAGACACTAGTTCCATCATTCATCAACTACTAGGCAGATGAGATTGTTAAGATATTCAAGACTAGACTGGTTGCTAAGGGCTTAACGCAAAATTATGATATTGGACAATAGGAAACCTTCGTTCCTATAACGAAGATGAACGATGTTTGGGTGCTTCACTCCGGCACTACCAATCTGGGTTGACCTCTCCAACAGTTGGATGTGGAAAAATGTGTTCCTCTATAGAAACTTAGAGGAAGAGATACATATGGATGTACTACTAGGCTTTTCGTTCCATACAACTGAAGGAAAGGTCCACAAATTGAAAAGCAACTCTATACGGGCTGAAGTAGTCTCTTAGAGTCCGGTTTGACATATTTTTCAACGATACACTAAAATTTGGGTACAGACAGGGGCATAAAGATCATACTACGTTCATTAAGCAAAGTATTGATAAGATCACAATTCTTATTGTGCGTGTTGACGACATAGTGGTGACAAGCATTGGTGTAGAGGAGGTTTTCTATCTCAAGATACGTCTAATCAAACAATTTGAAATGACGATCAAGGGGTTTTACGATATTTTCTTGAAACTAGGGTTGCCACTTATATAAGGACATGTTCATTTTCCAAATAAAGTATATCCTTAAGCTACTAGAATAGACAAGAACAATGGGTTTTCGGCGAGCAGAATCACCTATTAAGGCTACTCATCGCCTTAGTAGCAATGATGGAGAACCTGACACCAAACTTGATATTGCATACATGGTGGGGGGTTGTTAGTCAGTTCGTACATGATTCTCGTAATATACGCTTAGATATCGATTATTATATTTTGAGATATCTCACATATGCTACACGGAAAGGAATTTTGATCTCTAGCATGGTCATTTGAGATTAAAAGCTTACACATGCAAACTATGTCGATTCTATTGATGATAGAAAGTCTACACCTAGTTATTGTACTTTTGTAAGAGAAAATATAATTACTTGACGAAACAAACAAGAGACAGTGATAGCTAGATCAAGTGTTGAGGCTGAATATAAAGCTACGGCCCACGACATTTGTGATATTGCTTCTCTTCATCTTGAAAAACAAGTTGTGGATGTCAATGAGTATGTATCGTCAAATATCTTCCTAATGGGTCTGTAGAGCGCCATAACACTTGCTTGGTAGCCAAAGGCTATACTCAGACATATGGTGGTGATTATTTGAACTTTTTGCCTATTTTTCGGTTTAATTCAGTTCAAATCTTTCTACTTATTGTTGTTAGTCAATCTTTGACATTGTATCAACTTGATATCAATAATGACTTTATTTATGGTGATCTTCAAGAGGAGGTTAATGTGGCTCAACCCCCTAGCTTCGTTGTATTAGGAAGTTGTTTGTCCCTTGGGTAAGACTTTGTATGGTCTAAAGCAATCTTTGATCGCTTCACCTCTATTGTTCAAACCTATGATTTTCCGTTTCTGTCAAACATGACATAATATATTTAGCATATATATTTAATCATAATTATGGCATAATTACAGATAAATTGTACAATTATTACTTCCTTTTTGATTAGCACAGATTAATGTTAATGGCTGCAATTTAGCCTTGTAATGGGACTACATTTTGTATACAAATGATGGAACTTCACAAAGAGAGCATTCAATCCAAAAATATTGACAAAAGTATGTTCTTGATCTCCTTCAGGGTACATGTTAGCATGTAAGCTAGCCTCTACTCCTATAGATCTGAATTTTAAGGTTTCAACTGATTTCGAAGAGTTGCTACCTAATCCATCTATGTATCAATATTTGGTTGGTTGCTTGATATACTTGATAAATACGAGGACCAACTTGAATTTTGCAATTAGCATAGTTAGTCAATTTACGCATGCTCCTCGCAAGAATCATATGGATGCAATTTTTCATATCTTATGGTATTTGAAGACCTGTCTAGGTCTTGGTCTATCCTTTTCAATTAGTACTCAATCTGGTCTTTCATGTTTCACTGATGCTGATTATGCTGGGCTTAAAACTGATCGACGATGCACGTCTCGTTTTTGTATTTTCTAAGGCCATCATCAGATATCATAAAAAAAAAAAAGTGAAAAGCATATAGTTTTTTTGATTGGCAAATACTCGTACACTCATTACACCCACACCTTGCACTTAGCAAAGCTTGAACTCCCAACCTCCCATTTGGGAGGCTAATAGACCAAATACCACTTGATAAAAAAAAAAAGAAAAGAAAAAAAGGGATCTCTCAGTTATTATGATAACAACTATGCCATTATGCTTGCCTTTGATTCAATTCTTCATGATCGGACCAAACATATAGAAGTGGATATTCACTTTATTTGGGAAAAAGTTCGAGCAAGCACCTTGTCTCCATATTTTCTCTATTCATCTAATCAGATTGCGGATATGTTCATTAAGTTTGTGGGACCATCTTTACTCCGGTTATCAATTGGCAAGTTGGACTTGATTGATATCTTCGCTCTAGCTTAAGGGTGAGTGTTAGAAGGCAATGAGGATAATCAAAATCTCAATTTGATTATGGTTTAATAACTAAAATCAATATATTAGGAAATTAAGATATTATTAATTATGATTTGATTTGAAATTATTTTCTTCCATTTATGTAATCTTTCTTCATCATAAATAGATAACTCTACCTCTTTGAAGGTAAGCTCAACATATACAGTTCTTTTATTCTTTTGGGGGAAGGTGGTACAGTGCGCAATGTTTGAACAATCTCGTTAAGTGTAGTAGTAAGGGCATCATTAGAAGCAGAAGGAGGCACCGGACTAGAAGGCCCAGGAGAAGGCTGAGGTGAGGCCAAGGAAGTGCTATCATTGACTTGATAGACATAATCTGGTTTACCACACTTGGCCTAACAATAAATTTCAATACGATTGGTGGCATTACAGAAGTCACATTTCTTATCACCATGAAGCTACCACGACCACCACCAAGAGATACACCATAAGAGCCCCTACCTCCACGATCACCATGATTATGTCCCCTTGAGTTACCACGGCCCCCATTATTGGTAACTAATGCAGAGGATTCAGAAACCTAAGTAGAACCTAATGTAATCGACGAGTGGTCCAAGGAAGAGCGCAATATGCGAGAATATGCATTAGCTGCAGTCGGCAAGGTTTTGCTAGCAAGGATTTGATCTTATAAACAACAAAAATCAGGATCCAACCCAGATAGTAAATAAGCAATCATGAAGTCCTCCCAATGCCGCTTTTGTTGCTGTACGTCAGGGGTGAAGGGACGGTGTTGTAACAACTGGTCCCATAAGCTCTTAAGCTGACTGTAGTATTCGGATAGAGGTTTTCCAAACTGTTTGAGTGTAAAGATCTGCTCATATAGTTCATATACCCGAGAAACATTACTCTGATTTGAAAAGGAGTAAGCAAGAGTCCCAAATCTGTTTAGACCAATCACAAAACTCCACTGTTGTAGCAATATGAGGTTCAAGACTGTACCATAACCATCCCATGACGATAGAGTCAGTTGTCTCCCAAGTCAAGAATTTGGGATCTTCCTGTTTTGGAGAAGGATCTGTAATATAAATTAATC
>JAULLH010555628.1:0-15849 GCA_035668455.1 Sarracenia alabamensis | reverse complement strand
GATTCGGCTCCTTCTTTAGTGAGCCGAAACCTTTTGATTTTTGTCTTTGCTCAAGAGCCGAAACGTTTCTTGGAGAGCCGGAACCTTGGATTTTTCAAAAACTGTAAAACTGTAATTACCAAACGCATTTTCTATTTTCATTTGCACGAACAAAACATTCTCTCCTTTCTCTCAAATCTCTATCCTAAAACTCTCTTGAGCCTCTCTATTGTCTCTCTCGAGCCTCTCATAATGTATTCCCTTATTTTCCTTTGCTACTTTTTAATAACAGTTGGCAGTTGATGACATTGAAAGCGATAGTGATGGTGCGGATGGTAACAATGATGGAGGTGTGAGTAGCGCTGGAGGTGTAACGATGGTGTGACAAACAGCAGTACAACAAACGTCAAATATGACACCAATGTTGATGATTGTGGCGACGAGGGAGCACCAGAAGAAGTTGTTGCTCTTTTGCAGGAGTGAGACGCAGCGGTGGGGATGCCTAACCACTTTGACCCGATTGCGTATAAGCCTCTACCCCACCGTCTCACTAAATAAAGGATCGAGAGGTATGCACCCCAAACGACGTGGTGGATCCCGAGGAGACAGCTTTAGGTCATGAAAGGACCGAGGAGACAGATTAAGGTCATGAGTACTAGAAAGGTTTCAAGTCCTGGACAGAACCGGGTTTACTGAAAATCAATTGTAGATCATGAAAAGACCGAGGAGTCAGTTTAAGATCATGATGAGGACCACGAAGGTGTACCTTTCTTTAATTTTGAAAAGGCCAAACATTTCGAATTATGGGTCAAAACTTCAAAGCTTGGCCAACACCAATTATAACCATTGCTAAGGTTATGGATGTCACAACCATGCCAAATAACCCTAGCGTTATTGCGGCTGTGTTGTTGGGATGTTACGACCGGGAGTAAATCAATCAAATTTCTCATGGCAATCACAAAAGGAATTCATGACCATGCCTCGGATGCAATGGTTGTGACTTCTAAAGGGGACGGATCTTGTGGACGCAAGGTTACAATCGGTTATACAGAAACGAGGTATTTCGAAAGTTTTCATTTTTGCGAATAAAACTCTCTCCCCTCTCTCCAATCTATATCCTAAAACCCTATCGAGCCTCTCTCTTGTCTCTCATAAGCCTCTCTATTAATGTATTCCGTTCTTTTTCTTTTCTTCTTTTTCATGGCGACTGGCAAATGTGAGAATGAGATCTCCTCTCGCCTACGAACCTTTCTCTATGTTAAACTTGTCTATTTTCCTTTTCATGTGTAGAAATTGATTCGTTATCAATGGAGATATGATTGTATTTTCGTCGCATGAATTTGCTGAATGCTTGATGAACCACATGACTTGTCATAGACGAACACTTGTTGTATGCTTGATCTTTATGGGATTCCATTAACTTATTGATTTGTTCTTTCTGAATTTTGTTAGGTTTGTTAGATTGAGTTTAACTGATATGAATGAGTCTTGACGAATGATATTATTGAATTCTTGTTTAAACATTAAAATTGTGAATGGATATTTTTTATGGTGTTCTGAATTTTGTTGGAAGATTCTTTGATGCCATGCACCTCTAGCATATTGGGTGAATTTGATCAAATTGAACTGAACGTCTGTTGAATTGCCCAATGAATTTTTGGAACAAAGACTTAACGGATTTTGAACTTATCTATCCTTCAAATGTGCTTGGATTTGATTGATTGAATGCATGGGGACATCTTTAAACTGATTAGTTAGTTCAAGAACCTGTCTCGATATCAAGTATACTTGAAAAAGTGTTGGGGTTAAAAACAAAAATTATGTTCTTTTGATTTAGATTTTCTTGTCTTCGAAAAGAGAATTTTAGATTGGGATTCCAAAATAGGTGATCAATTGTTAAATTTTGAAAATCAAAACTGTCAGACATGTTGCTTTAGAGTTTTGAATGAATTCGGTTTGAGGTGAAGATCTCAAAAGTTTAAATTTTGAACTTGAAATTAGGTATGGATTGTGGAATGAATCAAAATGTATGTTGGAATTGTATTTGTCCATCGTTTATTATTTTAGTTCGTCGTGCTACGTAGTTTTAAGTAACTTCGCGGCCTGAAATTTTGTTTGTGAATCATTGAATCATTTGCCTTATTGTCATTGTTTGATTTGTTTGTCTTGTTTTATGATTCATTTTGTTACGTGTTTGCGTTTTTGCTTGTTTCAAAGTATTTAGTGTATTCAGGGTTTCGGGAGTTCATTTGATGTGTTAGAGAGGTACGTAACCATCTCGCAGAGTAGCAGTTAGATCGTCAATTTGGTGGGATTCATTCGATCCATTACAGCACTAGAAGAAGCCAGCAATGATCGTTCCAGCTAACAACACTAGCCGAGAAGTGGTGAGATATTTACCAACATCTTCCACCTACCGACGTTATAGGTGACCCTGACCTCCTTGGACTTCGCTTGAATCACTGGGATTCAGGTAGGTGACGACCCAATCCACTTTGATCCCGACATCTTCTGGAGTAGGAGGCTCTCATGTACTTCCCCGGCAAACAATGATATTTTATATGTTTTTGTCATTCATTAAGACATTTTTTCATGGCTAAGTTTCGATTAATTTATGGTAGAAATTAAGCCTAACACGGTTACCCAATACATCATTTGGGTTTACTGCCACTAAATTATTCACTATTGGGTTTCTCGAATTTCAAACAATTAGCGTCGCTGAACTTAGCCATATTATTTTTAAGTTAAGAGATAACACATTGGAATTTCCAAAGCTGGTTCCCCGTGAATATTAAACTTTGGAAAGTATTCACACTTCAGAAAACTACCTGCGAAATCCTTTTAACAAAAATGCTTTTTCAAATAAATTTACAGTGCAAAATTTGTTCATAAAATAGTTCCATAAAACTAACTAAAAAATTGTTTCTTTTTAAAATAAAAAATATTGACAAGTAGGAAAGTAACTGATACAAAAAGCTGACAGACTACACTCACAGTTGTCGTCCGCGCTCTCGAGCGACGTAGCGGCGTTGGCCCCCATCATAACCATTTGGCATCGTTTCAAGCCTAAATTAGGAAGAAAAT
Source organism: Sarracenia alabamensis (assembly GCA_035668455.1). Taxonomy (NCBI): domain Eukaryota; kingdom Viridiplantae; phylum Streptophyta; class Magnoliopsida; order Ericales; family Sarraceniaceae; genus Sarracenia; species Sarracenia alabamensis. The sequence continues at coordinate 12,786 of JAULLH010555628.1, read as the reverse complement.
TAAGGAGGTGGAGAACATAAGAGTCACATATTCCTCCTTCAAACTTCATGACAACCTAGTCGAATGGGTAGTTCGTCATTTTTGGGGATACAACCACTTTCGTGTCCCGAAATCACCTCTGATTGGGATGCATCAAATGGACTCCCTCCGTGCGGTGGATCATCCCAAGATGATGGGGGTCGACGCCGCAGCGTTGCTCGAGAGCGAGTACAACGAATGTGTGGCTTTCGCTCGAGAATTCCTTATGTCGGCCATCGAGGCTCGTCCTACCGCGAAAGGACCTCCTCCGATAGCCCTAGAGGACGGGTAGGCTACCTTTCCCCAGCTATCCTATTTGGTGGGCACGTTTGTGGATAGGCACGTCCAACGTGCCGAGATTCCCCATCCAATCACGCAGGAGATCCATTTTTCATTGAGCGTTGATCAGGTTTGGTACTTTCTATTTTCCATCTCACTACCATTATCTTGTACTTTTTACCCATTCGAGCATCTTCTCTTTCCTAGTGACAGTTCACATGGGTTGAATAGTGCGTCTGAATCATGATCGTGACAAGGGTATTGATCCGCTAGGACGACAGTCTTAGATCCCTCAGAGTTCAGCCTCTTCCCCAGGCAGGGCTCGTTGTGGTATGCATTTCTTTCTTCATCTATTTGCCTCATTACTTTTCTATTATTGTTGTTTAGCTTCACTTTTATCATGTATTCCCTGGAGCGTGATAGAAGTCGTGGGCCGAGAACTCACAATGGATGCCCCGGGTCAAATGCTTCTTCTGCTCAACTTCTGCTTCTATCAGGCACCTACTTCCTATTTAAAAGCGAGAGATCTTTAATGCACACCATTAAGAGCGAAAGGAAGAGACTGGCTCAACTTCTGCTTCTATCAGGCACCTACTTCCTATTTAAAAGCGAGAGATCTTTAGTGCACACCATTAAGAGCGAAAGGAAGAGACTGGCTCCACTGCAAGAGGCTCGTCCTCCCACGGTGGATACAAGTTCCAACGGATGAGACCTCGACGAGAGTAAGGGTCAACACTCCCTTTTCTTTTCATTTTTTGGTACCTGCACATCTTGGTCTATGTGCCTATCTTATTTCTGTCGGTCCTACATGCCCATTTGATAAATTATCTAATATACACTCTTTTGATTGGGATGGGCTTTTAAGCCATTGGATTACAGTGCACACTTTCACTTTATGGTTGCTACTGTACCTTCCTCATAAAAACATCTTTTTAATTGTTCGATTCTTGATACTGTATATTATATGCATGCGAGCTATCTTGGTTGTTTTTACAGGTTTTATGGTAAGAAAATATGTTGGTTTGCAAAATGGGGAGGGACTGTCAAAAAGTTCTTCAAAAACATGTCACGGCCATAAGGTTGAAAGTGATGGGTGTGACAATCAAAGATAACGGGCGTGAGAAGAAAGGATTGAACTTCAAGACTGTCTGAACACTATAACGGCCTAGGAAGGAAGATAACGACCATGACATTTTCTTTTGGCGTGAAAATATATGAAGGTTCTTTAATAGCACCCGTCGTTCGATCCAAATTCTCAAACTGCCAAGAAGTTCTCAAAACATCCTTCTCATTGTTTCTCATGGGTTTTCCATTCAACAACTCGCTCTTGTCGTCAATGGATGGGTTTTCCTCGATCAAACGTAAAAATTTTGTTAGCATGGACTTAGATACGCTATTTTCTTTGAAGACTATGAAGATTGAGTGGCAACTTTTGAGGGATACTGCTCAAATTTGGATCCTGAAGTCCATGTGTTCCATTTTGGTCGTGAAAAATGGTGCCCAATGATCAAGGATTTATAGCCATCTTCGAGCTTCCACCTTGAGATATGCCCATAATCCAAATCCTATTTTCTAGCCCCAAAAAAGCAACTAATTTAACTCTATGGTTACTCTTATCATGAAGCCTCACTCATTTCTCGTGACAAGATCCTTGACATCACTCAAATTGTTGACCGATTTTATACACGGGGTTCTCTTGCTGACTTCACCTTTCAACTCCAGCGCCATTGTGCTTTTTCCATCTCCTTATTGGTCAGCTGTCATTAGGTCTCTTCGGATGGCAGAACCACTTCGTTGATGTTCGATGTTACTTATTAAATCCAGAAGGGTCAGGATTTTATTCTTTTAGTCCTTCCCAAGACATTGCTTCGCCTGGACGTAGTTTATACTGTGATCTGGATGATGAAGAAGGTGAACTTGCTTGAAAGGCCGATGAGTAATGACTATGGCGTGACGTATTTTGTCCATTGTAGAGTTTATCGTTCTTGCTGCGCTAAAGCTGCTTAGAGGGATCTCCTAAACTCTAAAATAAGAGAAAACATTACCAGGTGTTGTCTATGTTGAATATTTCGTTCATGATTGCTGCCATCATAGCTCATCCAAGAGTTTTGTCCTAAGGCATACTACCTTCTATCCTTATCGCATCCTTTCTCTAAGGATCTAAGTCCTACTGCTGGAACAACACCCTCATCTAGGTCATGATGCTGCCGAATCAACACCATCATCCAGGTCATGATTCGGACGCATTGCTCAGCCCACTTTCGGGAGAATTGTCACGGGGAAAGAAAAGACGTTAGAATGAGTAAAAAGTATAAGGAAATGGTAGTGAGATGGAAAAGAGAAAGTACCAAACTAGATCAACGTCCGCTGGAAAATCGATCTCCTACGTGTTCGCACGAGGAATCCCGATCCGCTGGACGTGCATGTCACAAAACAAGAGAGCTCGGAAAAGGTAGCCTCCTGAACCTCCGAGGCAATCGGGAGAGATTCTCACGTGGCAAAATGATCCCCATTGGCCGGCATAAGGCGCTCTCAAACGAAAGCCACACACCTCGATCCTCGCTCTCGAGCAACATAGCAGCATCGGGCCCCATCATGTCAATGACATCCTCCACTACACAGAGTTACTCCATCCGACGCATCTAAATAGAGGTGCTTTCAGGACACAAAAGTGGTCGTATGCCTACCACTGACAGACTACCCATTTGGCTTGGCTGTCACGAAAGGGGAATATATAACTCCTATGCTCCCCACCTCGCTAATTCTCTTTCTAATTCAGGCTTTAAACAATCACCGATGGTCATAAGAAGTACTAAACAAATAACAATCAATAACTGCTTAAGGATCACAACGGGAACTAAGAAAAGTTACAACAAGATTATAGCGTGGATTAACAATTAAAAAGTCTTCTGAGTTATAAAAAAGTAAAATGGCGAATAATAAAAAAAAATTTATATTTTAGGATGACTAGACAATAAAAAGTTAATTTATGGCCGTGAGAAATGAATGAAAGAAGAATTGGGTTAAGGTCATAAACTGACCAAATAATAATGAGTAACTTTAGGATCAATAGGATCAGAATATGAACTGCTAGTTTAATATCACAATGAGAGCTAAATAATCATTAATCAATTTTGTACCACGAGTTTGACTGAATATGGAGGAGTATATTTAGCGTTAAGAGGAGGCTTTCAGTATAAAAAATTAATTTATCGTCACGACTCACGAGACAAAACAAATGATAAGAAGTTATAAAAGTATGGGTTTCAAAAAGTGGTAAGAGCCCCTGGGGTATGGTACCACTCCACTGCTCTCTGAAACCGCCACCCTACCGCAAAGCACACCACCACAGAGCGCTCTACAGAACTAGAGAATCCATTTTTTATCATTTGTTCTTACTCGTGAGTCATGACCATAAATTAAATTATTATACAATAACCTCCTCTTAAAGCTAAATATACTCCTTGATATTTAGTGAAATTCGTGGTGAAAATTTGATTGATGATTATTTGGTTCTCATCGTGGTATTAAACTAACAGTTCATATTCTGATCCTATTGATCTTAAAGTGACTCGTTATTATTTGGTCATGTTTATGACCTTAACCGAATTCTGCTCTCATTTCTCACGGCCATAAATTAATTTTTTATTGTCTAGTCATCCTAAAATTTAAAACTAATTATTTTGTTATTTATATTATTCACTATTTGACCTTTTATAACTCAAAAAAAATTTAATTGTTAATCCTCGCCATAATCTTGATGTAACTTTTCTTTACATGGTTCTCGTTGCGATTAAGCAATTATTGATTGTTATTTGTTTAGTACTCCTTATAACCATAGGTGATAGTTTGAAGCCTAAATTAGAAATAGAATTAGCGAGGTGGGGGAAATAGGAGTTACATATTCCCCCTTCGTGACAGCCGAGCCAAATGGGTAATCTCTCAGTGCTAGGGATACGACCACATTGGTGTCCCGAAAGCACCTCCGCTTGGATGCGTCGGACGGAGTAACTCTATATAGTGGAGGATGTCATCGACATGATGGGGGTGAACGCCGCTATGCTGCTCGAGAGCGAGGATCGAGAGTGTGTGGCTTTCGTTTAAAAGCGCCTTATGCTGGTCAATGGGGATCGTTTTGCCACGTCAGAACCTCTCCCGATTGCCTCGGAGGTTCAGGAGGCTACCTTTTCCGATCTGTCCTGTTTTGTGGACATGCATGTCCAGCAGATCGAGATTCCTCGTTCGAACACGTAGGAGATTGATCTTCTGAAGGGTGTTGATCTATGTTTGATACTTTCTCTTTCCCATCTCACTACCTCTTTCCGTGCGACAACTCTCTCGAAAGTGGACTGAGTAGTGCATCTGAATCATGACCTAGATGAGGGTGTTGATCCGGCAGCAAGAAAACACTCTTAGATCCTTCATGGGAAGGATGTGATAAGGGTAGTAGAAGGTAGCATGTCTTAAGAGTTACATATTCATCCCTCGAACTTCGTGATAGCCAAGTTGAATAGATGGTCCATCAGTCTTTGGGATACGACCATTTTCATATCTCGAAAGCACCTCTGGCTGGGATGCGTCGGACGAGGACTCCTGTACTACGAAGGTCGTCATCAACATGATCAGGACCGACGTTGCTACATTGATGGATAGTGAGAACCACGATTATGTGGCTTTCGCTCGAGAGAACCTTATAACGTCCATCGGTGCTCGTTCTGCTGCGAGAGACCTCTCAAGAATACCCCGAAGGTTGGGAAGGCTACTACTATTCCCGAGTAGTCCACTTTCATGTGCACGTTTATTTACAGGCACGTTCAGCGGATCAAGATCCGTTGTCCGGTCACACAAGAAATTTATCCTTCATTGGGCGTTGATCAACTTTGGTGCTTTCTCTTCTCCATCCACTATTATTGTCTTGTACGTTTTATTCATTCTGATATCTTCTCTTTTCTCGTGACAGTTCTCCCAAGAGTGACCTAAGCAGTGCGTTCAGACCATGTCCGAGATGAGGATGTTGATCTACAAGCAAGACATCACTCTTAGATCCCTTGGTATCTAGGCTTCCCCTCGGGATGGGCCTGCTGATATGAATTCCTTTCTTCTTCTCTTCCCTTCATTACAATTATATTATCATTGTCCAGCTTTAATTTGATATCATGTACTACTTGCACGTGATAGAAGTCATGGCCCGAGAACTCGCGATGGATGCCTCAAGTCGGCTGCTTCCTCTGCTCAGGCTTTTGCTTCCTCTTACAGGGTGAGATCTCCAATGCACAGCATTGAGAGCTCACTGGACGAGATCCCGTCGAGACTAGGGACACTCACCCCTCTTTTGTTTTCATTTTTCTTTTGATATCTATACGTATAGGTCAGCGTGCCTATCATATCCTTGTTGGGCTTGCATGCTCGTTTGACACATACTCTCTGATACACATACACTTCAAATTGGGATAGGCCTTCGAGCCTTTAGAAACAGGTGATAACATATGATGCACGATAGATAACTGGATGATGCAAACATGTGATAACATATGATGGAAACACATGATCTCATGATAGAAACATACTAAAAACAAACACAGGGTCTCAATCAAGTTTTGGTCATGAGCAGGATCGGGGATCATAGAATTAGTTTTACGTCATGAATGGAAACACATGATATCATGATAGGGACATACTAAAGAAAAAACACAGGATCTCGATCAGGTTTTGGTCATGAGTAGGACCGGGGATCAAAGAATCAGTTTTACGTCATGAATGGAGTGGGGAGTTAGTTTAAGGTCATGAGAAGGACCGGGGAGGTTCTAAAGTCTTGGACAAGAATAAATTACTAAAAATCAGTTTTATATCATGAAAAGACCAAGGAGACATTTTAAGGTTGTGAGGATCAAAAAGGGTTTTAAGGTCTTGGACAGGACGGGGTCTACTGAAAATCAACTCTAGATCATCAAAAGACCGAGGAGCCATTTAAAGATCATAATGAGAACTGAAATTCGAATGGGACAAACATTTTGAAGCATGGGTCAAAACTTCAAAGCTTAGTCAACACTAATCATAACGGCGGTTAGGTTATGGATGTCACGGCCATGCCAAATAGCCCTACCGTTCTTGCAGCTGTGTTGTTGGGATGTTACGACTGAGAGTAAATCTTTCAAATTCCTCATGGCCGTTACAAAAAGAAGGTCATGCCTCGGATGCAATAGTTGTGCCTTTTCAAGGGATGGATCTCGTGGCCGCGAGATTACAGTCAGGTATACAGAAACGAGGTATTTCGAAAGTTTTCATTCGTGTAAACAAAACTTTCTCTTCTCTCTACAATCTGTATCCTAAAACTCACTTCAGCCTCTCTATTGTCTCTATCAAGACTCTCATAATGTACTCCCTTCTTTTCCTCTACTACTTCTTCATAGCGGCTGGTAGCTGACGACATTGGAAGCGATGGTGATAACGATGGTGGTGCGAGTAGTGGAGGAGGTGTAACAATGGTGGTATGGTAGGCGACAGTTCGACAAACGTTGAAGGTGACACCGACGATGATGATGGTCGCCACGAAGACGCACAGGAGGAAGTTGTTGCTCTCTTGTTAGAGTGAGTCGCAGTGATCGGATGCCTGACCACCTTGACCCGGTCGCGTATAAACCACTACTCCGCCGTCTCTCTAAGCCAAGGATGAAGTGGTATGTACCCCCAAACAACGTGGTGAATCCCAATGAGACAGTTTTAGGTCATGAAAGGACCGAGGAGACAAATTAAGATCATGAGTACCAGAAAGGTTTTAAGGTCCTGGACAAGATCAGGTTTACTGAAAATCAGTTGTAGATCATGAAAAGATCGAGGAGTCAATTTAAGATCATGATGAGGACCGAGGAATATCTTTCTTTAATTTTGAAACGAACAAATATTTTTAATTATGGATCAAAACTTCAAAGCTTGGCCAACACCAATTATAACGAGTGCTAGGTTATGGATGTCACGGCCATGCAAAATAACCCTAGCGTTATTACAATCGTGTTGTTGTGATGTTACAATCGGGAGTAAATCATTCAAATTCCTCATGGCCGTTACAAAAAGAATTCAAGGCCGCATCTTGAATGCAATGACTCTGAATTTTGAAGGGGATGGATTTCGTGGGAGCGAGGTTATAATCGGTTATCGGTATTTTGAAAGTTTTCATTTGCGCGAACAAAACTTTCTCTCCTCTCTCTCTCTCTCTCCAATCTATATCCTAAAACCCTCTCGAGCCTCTCATAATGTATTCCTTTCTTTTCCTTCGTTTCTTTTTCTTAGCGGCTGCAACTGATGATCCCGAGCTTCTCTTTTGTGAGCAAGAAGTTCCTCTCTCGGCCACAATCGTTCGTTGAGTGGTATCATCCTGCAAAATCTAAAATCCTAATATGTACGTCTCCCTTTAATAACCACCAAACAAGAATGATTTCCTCTACTGAATAATTATTACCCACGTTTGTCAACTCGCTCAGAATTTAATTCATTCAACAAATAGTCATGAGACATTATCCAATAATTAGATAAGATATCCTCCACAAACAAAAATCAACAGGCCAATATAATAAAATGAACCAAAAATCTCTTGATTCATGATAGTTTTCTTCATTTAATAACAATTTGACTTCATTATGATATTGCCAACCCCATCGAATACTTCTTCAAAACCAAATATCACACATCTCATCTGTTTCTCACTACCCCCTCGTCGTAAATTAACAAAAACATAAGTTACCAAAATGTCGTTACAACATCAAATTACACCTATCAGGTTTAGAGCGAGCCAAATAAATATCATATTATGTTACCTAGTGATCTCACCAAGAAGAATACACTCAAATCTAATTGGCTTACAATTATGAGAAAGATCGACCAAACCCGTTAAGCATTGCAATAGCTATCACAATTTGATGAAGGAACTAAAATAAAACAAGTTTTAGAGAGACCAAATTAGGTAACCATGTTCCAATGATAGGACTTCAATATACCCCACTTAAAGACGCGACGCCCTCGTCGTGTGGCCCAAGTTCTAGTAGAAATGTGTATAGCAACCCAATAGGGGAAACATAGAAGCCCATAAGCATGCATATGTGAACCATTGTCCCAATAACTTAATTAAAGAGCCTAATAACATGGCCCAAAATACTTTAGACCAAGATATTAGTAATTTAGTAGTACCCCACAAACTTCATTATATACCATAAATATTTTCCATCACCTAAAGATATGGGATTGGGGTACATAAAAATTTTCAAAAGTAATAAATACAGAACAGAGTAGCCGTTTAATCAAGGAAAGAAGGGGAAAATCATATCTAAGAAGGAAAGGAGAAAATCCTATGAGTCATATAATGTGGTTATCATTTCTAATAAGCCGCATTAATTTGTTTGACAAAAACATACTGGACTTATGCATAGTTCCTCTTATCAGTGCAGACAACAAAAATTGAATATAACAGAAGTTGCACCGATAGTTGAAATACTATTTGGAGTGTCAAGCATTAATAACTAGAAAGCGATAGTTTTGCACCATCAAAAAAGTGACACTTCTCTAAATACCATATAAATCAAAGAAAAAACAATATCCAAGAAAAAAACTTACCCCCGTGTTGAGTTGGATGTCAAAGAAACCGAGTACCACACCTTTCTGCTATCCATAAATACAATAGATAAATACCTGAAAACATAAGCCTTGAAAATTAAGCAAAGCTTACCAAATTTTGCATCATTTGGCTTGAAAGAATTGGTCTAACCTGAGATGCCTCATTGTGAAAGTGATTAGTGAATACTATATCACATCAAGAACAAACATAAACCTTGCAAATTAAGCACAGCTTACCAAACTTTGCATCTTGTGGCGTGAAGGAACTGGTCTAACTTGAAATGCCTTATTGTGAAAGTGATTAGTGAATACAATATAACATCAACAACAAAAACAACTTCAGTTACTTCTCCGGAATCTTCGTTATAAGGAACAAATATGAGAAATTCAATTAAATAATGAATATAACAAAGATATCTTGAAGCAGCAAACCTAGATCATTACGTTCTTCAAAGCCCCCTTACAGCTTGTAACTTTTGCTGACTTTTATTTTGAAATTTATTTCTGGTCATGGATTCATTGCTCTATATTGTTCTGTAAGTTCATATATGGTGATTCAAGGTATCTTGATTAAGTTTCTGACATCATTTATTTTGCATAGACTAAAGCATGTATCTCAGTTTTGGCGTATCTAGTTTTTCTTGTTCTTTAATTTTCATACTTTTGGATGTTACAGCATTCACCAAACTGCTTTATTTTCTGAATTGTATTCCTTTTCCCCAACTTCTAGTTAAAGAAAATGGTTCTGTTTCATAGCATCATTAATATCGTATTGTTTAAATGCTAGGGCCGAGAGAACTAACAGGGGCAGTGGATCTTATTAGTCACTACAAGTTGTTGCCTCACCATGAGTTCTTCTGCAAGAGGTCACTTCCTTTGTCGATTTCAGATACTCACTACCTTCACAATGTGGTTGGAGACACAGAAATTAGGAAAGGGGAAGGGATGCAGTTGGATCAGCTTATTGAGGATACATCCTATTCAAGAGAAACAAATGCTCGCATACAGCCATTTGATCTAGGTGTCCTCGCAGAAGCCTTTCATCTGAGAGAAACTGCTCCTGTTGATCTGCCTGCTGTAAAAATCTTGTGCTATCTCGAAGCTTTCTTTGGATTTTTTTGGTTTCATTTTAGTGACTCCTGCTTGATGATTGTTCCTCCTTTTCAGTTTTATATTTTAAAAATTGATGGAATCTGGGAGGGTTTTTTGCACTGTGTTTACATATGCCTTGCTGAAGAATTGACCCATTTGTATTCATGCTCTATAGGCAGAGAAGGGGATTCCTACTATCGCTGGGAAATCTAAATCCGAGTCGGAAGATAAGAAGAGGAAGCATAAAAAACACAAGGACAAAGACAGAGAGAAGGATAAAGAACATAAGAAGCACAAGCATCAGCATAAGGATAGAAGTAAAGATAAGGACAAGGAGAAAAAGAAAGATAAAAGTGGGCATCACGATTCTGTTGCTGAACACACGAAGAAACACCACGAGAAGGTTAGGCTTTTAGATTTTCATCCATTTGCTTTCTTTGTTTGTAAATAATTTTTAGGAGTAATAGAGTTGGGATTCTCCCATTAGTGTGTGGTATGATTGTTCTGTTACTTTGTGGTTTTTAATTTTCCTGAAGCTGAGGTTTTGCCTTGTCCCAGACTCCCAGGAGTGATGTTATTCTCTAACCAATTAAACTCCAAAAGAACTGTTCTTACTTGTACTCTTGAAATAACTGCAAAATGAAAGGGAAGAACTGTTCTTAATGCATCTGAATATTTTCTGTATAAATAACTTCCAGAAAAGGAAGCATGATGGAGAAGAAGACCTTAATGACGTTCACAGTCACAAGAAGTTTACTTTATTCAGCATACTTAATTAATTATGGAACTGGAGGTCATTAATGAGCCAAAAATTCAAACAAATTGAGTACGGACCTAGAAGAAATTGAGTAATTTTATCACATCTAAATCGAATGGAAAGGTACGAACATCATAACCACTAATTTAGAGTTACAAATTAAATTAACCAAGGCTAGTTGTACGTATCTCATATTCTTGAACCAAAACCAAACATAAAAACTATTGTTGATTCACATAAGATTGAACGACAAACATGAATGACAAGAGTAACAGAATAAGAGGCCACTGCCAAAGAAAAAAAAAACTATTTATTCATTGCCAAAGAAAAAGAGAAGAAAAACATGTTTTTACAAAAAACTGAATTGTAACACATGAACACTAACTTTCTAGCCGAGAGATTGAAAAAAAAATGGATTAAAAAAAGAAAGAAAAATATTCCTAAAACTATTTTCCTCCTTTCTTTTTGTAAAATTGGCGTAAGTTCATTCCACCAACAAAAAAATCAAAAAGATCAAGGAGAAAAGGAAAACTTCATTGATTTCACAACCATGCCACAAAATCAACTTGAAATCTTTTAATCTGTAACCAAAAATTCAAAATCAACGAGAACTCATAACAACAAATGGAACACGAACGACAAGACTAGCAGAAAAGGACACTACCAAAGAAAAAGAAAATGAAAACTATTTGTTTACAAAGACAGAACTGTAACGTGTGAACACTTAACTTTCTAGCGAGAGATTGAAAAAAAGGGACAAAAAAAAGAAAGAAACAAAAAGATTCCTGAAACTACTTTACTCATTTTTTTTTTTATAAAATTGATGCAAGGTCATTCCACCAACAAAAAAATCAAAAACAATAAGGAGAAAAGGAGAATATTATTGATTTCACGAACCATATCACAAAACCAAATTGAAATCTTTTCATTCGTGACTGAAAATTGATGAGTTGCAGTTCAATCTTTTAACAACAAATAGTTTTTTTCTTCTTTGGTAGTGTCCTTCATTTCTGTTACTCTTATCGTCTGTGTTCCATTTGTTGTTCTGATAAAAAAAGAAAGAAAAAGAGATAGGTAAAAAAGAAAACAACATTGTTTAAATTTAAAAAATTTATGACGCAGAAGAGAGTAACAATATATGCATTTTTACGTAAAATTTTACTCGAGTTGCATACGTATCGAGTGTGCAGGGTGGTTAGTATGCATATATAATTATTACATGTAAGATATCATATCCAAATAATATAAATTATGTATAATATAAAGGATTATTATAACAAGAGTCCATTAGGCTGTGGATAATAGATAAAAAATGTATTGATATGTGCTAAGTGTGTTGATATTTGTAAAAATGGTAGACCCAACACCAAAATGTGTATTGATATTTGTAAAAATAATAGGCCTCACTCCTATTATTTACCATCCATTGGGCGGTAGTTATCATTACCTTAATATAAATAACAAAAAATGTAATATTTTTTTATATTTAGAAAATCTTTGTATTTTTTTTCTTAATATTTGGCAGTAATCATTTTTTTGTTGAAGTTTCCATTTGCTTAACCTATATAAAAATAGGAATAGTTATTCTACTCCTAAGTCATTTCATGATGACAAAGAAAGAGTAGAATGAGAATAAGCATTCCATTACATTTTACTTTATATTTCACTACAACTTTCTTTTCATTCTTTCATACCAAACTCTAGGGGTTGAGTCCCACAAAAGAGTTCAATATGTAAGCGACAAGCCATTCTTATAATACTATTACTGCATTTTATTTGCATTTGTAGCAAGACTTACCTTTGCCGATGAGGCTGCAAAAGGATAATTCAAAACTTTCCCACCACTATGAGCCTCACAAAAGTCGTACATTGCACAATATCTTTTAACATGCATTTGCCTGATCGACATAAAGAATAACAGTCATGCATTATGTTTCATTTCTTATATGATAAGTTCATCTTCATCTAGCATTGCGTAGGTATGAAAATTAGAAAAAACAAAGTGATCATAACAGTGCCACTGTAGCTATTTTCAA
>JAULLH010555412.1:0-10478 GCA_035668455.1 Sarracenia alabamensis | reverse complement strand
GCCGTGCCGTGATCTTAGATAAGATATGCCGTGTTTTCATGTAAATCTCACTTTCTTGATTTCCATACTGGTCATGTTACAGTAGGATTTGAATTTATTAAAAGCTAAATAAAATAAGAAGTTAATCGAAACTAGAAAACCTAATGAAGGTGGATTTTAACCTGAGGTAGATTCTTCCTCATCTTAAATCTCTTAAATCTTATCTGTTTGCTTAGTATAGTTTAATTAGAAGTAGAAGTAATTAATTAGATATCTTTTTGAATATAAAAATCCAAAATCTGCCTTAAATATTTTAATATTGAATAATTTGTGATATTTTGACAGCTTGCCTATTTTCCTCCTGGGAATGATCCAAACTCACCACCATCTACTTGTTGGTGAGGATTTTGGTATAAACAAGTAGTGGGAACGACACAGCTACCATATACCTGATGTGCGAAATGAGGCACAAGTTATCACAAGTACACAGGAGGGGCCTCGTCGTAGTGGGAGGGTTGTTTGTCAACCCGAGAGGTTCATGTTCTTGGGAGAGTCACTTGACAAGATCCTGTAAGAACTTGATACCGAACCCAGGAACTACGATGAGGCACTTCAAGACAAGGATGCAAAATTATGGCAAAACGCTATGGAATCTGAAATAGAGTCTATGTACTCTCTCTGTCTCTCTCTCTCTCCTCCCTAGTGGCCAGCCATATATGGCCTTATTTTATGTATTATATATATATATATATACACACAAAAATAAGAGAACAAAAAGGTGGAACAATTTTTGTGCCTAAACCCTAAGTGTGCTGTCGGTCTCTTCTCTCCCGCTCTTGTATTTTTGTGCAATTGTTGGAGAGATCAAGAGTGTAGAAACTAAAAGAACTTGACTCGGATCGGTGCCGCCCACACGCCATAGTCGAGACGTGCGATGGGTCATACGCGAGAAGATCACCGGGTGGTCTCGCCTTAACTCGTAGAACATTAAAAACTTTTCTACAAGTTTCTAAGAGGTATGATTTAATCTCGAAATCAAAACACCTCATATTTTCATGAAAAACACAACGCGTCATTTTTTACGGTCACGACGCCGTTCTTTTTAAAATTTTTTCACTACGTGGCTCTAACACTCGGTTCGTTTCGTATAATGGCCACTGCTGCAAAATTGGTTCTCCTGTATAACAGCTACTGCCGCATAACGAGATCGGGTCAAACCAAGCTAATGCTTCTATTATGTGAGACTAACTACATCATATACTTTCTCTCATCGAACACCCCACATGTCACACCATTATTTATATGGGCCCAATGTAGGCTACTAACCCTTCAATTCTCAAATTCATTAGATTTCATCAAAACAACCCAAATTACCACAATTACATAGATATGTATCTTAAGGTCCCATTTTTATGTAAATGTTATTTATTTCATGGATTTAGGTTTCCACACCCAAAACCCCCTAATTTTCATGATTTCACCCAAACCCAAACCCAAACCCTGGTTTCATGGATTTATAATTAAAGAGTTCACAACAACTACAAGATAAAAACCTTCCATACATTATCAATTTCATGAACTGTAACTCAAAACTCAAGAATCAAAACTAAAGTTCCAAGGATTTCAATATTTTTATGCTATAAACATAGTATAAGCTTGAGATACAAAATAAACAACTCATATCATCATAATGGTCAAGTGTAGTCTAGAATCCTACCTTGGATGGTTCAAATGAGGGAGAAGAAGCAAGTCTCCAAGCCAAACCACTCCAAAATGCAAGATCCATCGGTGAATTTGTTTAAAAAAAACCAAGGACCAAGCTCTAGCTCCTCCAAAGGTTGAAGAAGTTGAACTTTAGGGCTCCATCCTACCTCAAACAAGCTTCTCAAGCATCAAAAACCCAAACCCTAGAGAGTTCCTTACATTCGAGAGCGAGAGGGAAAGAAATGAGACGAATTAGAAACCATTGGTCCGGACATAAAAACACATCTACTGCTCGAGCGGTCTACGGGTCCGCTCGAGTGGTCCCCCTGGTGGGAAATATCCAAGAACAAAATCAAAAATTGGCCCAAGTTTTAGTCTAAACACCTCAAAACTCGCAACGACAACCTAGAATCATAGTATCCATGTAACGACCATCATACATAGATTATTACCCAATAACAACAAGCTCAAATTAAAATACTTTCCAAAAATTAAGTACTTTTTAATTTAAACAAATTAATCTCGAGACCAAGAATTAATATAAACATAAATAAAATTAAAGGGGTCGGGTCCCTACACCACAACCATTTCAAAATTAGTTTTCTCGTACCTTTGCTCAAAAACCTCATGACTTGGACCATCATGTCATTCCTTGATGACTACCTCAACTTCTTATTTGCTATCTCTTGATTCTAGGTCTTGTAACTAGGTCTCCCCATTATGTCTTGCTTGTCTCTTCCACCTTTTATTTTTTGTGCTGCTCTCCCTAATCACTCCTTTGTTCTGACACAATTGTTGAGAAATAATTATATTCCTCCCAGGACTTCGTGGGGTGCCCATCCCATCTCCCGAATATGTAGCTTCTTTAAACGCCTTGTCCCATGTGTTGGGATGCTTCTCATTGGTTTTTAACTCCCTTTCCTTTATCCAGTCGGTGGATTCTTCCTTGTGCGAATTCGTCGGAACCTTACATACCCCAGTTCTTCTTCTCACCCACTCTGATCAGCATCAATATGAAGTCTTTTATTCCACTCTTGGTCGGGTTGAAGCTCACTAGGTCTGCATTTGTAGGAGTGCCCTCTCGGTTTCCTTGCATTATGGCATCTAGACTTAAAAATTGTTTTGGGCTTAGTAATTGAGGTTCAACGTAGAGACCCCCTGTATTTGGCATATTCATCTTCTTTAGCCCAATGAGGGATTTCTTTATCTTTGGCACACACTACCTTGAGATCACTGTATAGTAAATTCCTTAGGAGATTGATTCATATATGTCTATCATAGATTCTTGCCTTGTCATCCTTTCTGCAATCTTAGCTGAAACTATTCTCACTTGAATCCTTTTCCAATCTAGAATTCCACCTTAAGGTGGCATAGTTCACCTTTGAAGATTCTGATGACCAATTCTGACCTCTTTCTTCGATGGCCCTTTAAGGTGATTCTCTGAGCCATTGCACGTATTGTTTATGCTTTCCATTCCCTCTTTATCATAGGAAAGTTTACTAAAGCATGCATTCTCCTCATGTCTGATAGCTCCACAGTAATGGTAAATGATGGGTACATCCTTGTAGATGACAGGAACCTAAAATGGATTCACATCTCTCACTTTAGTCTTTCTTCCTAGCGGTAATGGTTTTGTGATGTCAATCTGTAGTGCCATGTCCCGTTACTAATAAAACTCAACCTTAAAATGTCGAAGAAAACCTACTTGAATTAATCCAAACCGAAATTGAATTGAAAATCCTTGAATGAAGTTTAATATCTAGTAAAACAAATTGAAATTGGTTTAAGTAAGAATGACAAAGGTAAACAATATCTTTTCTATAGAAAAACAATCCTCTAAATAGGTTTGAAATAAGCCAAAAAGGATTTTCAAGGACACCTAAACAAACCCTGGTTTTAAAACACATTTTCAGAAGAATCACACAACAATAGACCACTCGAGGGTTAAGGGGTGCGCTCAAGCGGTCCCTTGCCCGAGAATCACCCTGTGAAAACCTGAAAATTTTTCTATGTTTTTGCTCCCAAACTGACATTTTCACCCTTTTTCATTTCAACTTCGAACCTAAAGTAAAATATGTAAAGCCACTATTAAAACATAGAAATCATTTCCAAAAGCCCCAAAACATGTGATATATTCATAATCAAAATAAATATTTTTCATCCAAATGAGAATATAAAACCCAAATCAAAACTCCCAAACAATCTCACATGCACCAATAAACGTCCATGGGCCTTACAATATTGCAATCGGGTTTTCAATAACCCTTAAATATATGAATACAATGTAATAAACACTGACATTACATGAATAAAAGGATGTACAACACTTCTAGATAATTCTATCTCAAAGCTACCAGAAGTTCTTATCAAGCAGCTCAATCCACTGATCGTCATCCGCTAATACTTGAAACGTTGTTCAACTACAACATAAGCCAAAGCTCGTTACAAATAAACTAGCAATGAACCAATGCATAATATGTAAGGATAACCATGTGACAAGTAAATAGTGTTTTAGTCGAAAACATATATATTTTTCTAATGGAAAACCATTTGTGTCGCATAATCCGTTTTGTTCCAAAACCACCATGTCAATCATTTCCATCATGTTCGTACCCGCTACCATTTTCATTTAATTCTGACCCAACAATCATAGTTTTAACCATTCACATTCTCATTATCGTTTCTGTACAGTTCATACTCAAAATCAAACTTTTAACCATTTCAAACCCTTAAGCATTTCTCGTTTCCAAATCCTCTTTCACATTGTTTCCACAACTCTAGTTATTAAGCTCACTATAACTTAGTACTCAACCATCTCATAACCTTAGTTTTTAATCATAACACAATATCATTTTTCTTCACATTCTTGTAACTTTAGTGAATATCATTATCATAACCTTAGTTATTATCCAATAACTCGTAAATTCCAACACATACAACGACACATACACACACGTGACCATGAACATAGACACACCAAATCAACTAGCGACTCACACCATGAACTGACGTCGGACGAGCTTATAGATACATTCAAGGCTAGCCGCCGACTTGATTCACCCTCAAGCCAACGTGTACCCACTTGGCCTATAACTCGCCACGAATCCATCTTTCTCTAGAGTAGGACACACCTTTACGGGTTACCAACCCGATTGATAGAACACCTGACCGTGCAAAAGTTTACGGTCTTTCACCGATGGGTAACTCATACCCCTTATCCGGTCATCAATGGCCAAACAAATCGATTCATCCACATTGATGTTTGACAACAATCGAGTCCAACAACAAGGGTTGCTCTTGTCAATCACACATGGAGTCCAACCAAATTGTGGTTCCTCTCGCCAAACACATACCTGAGTCCAACCAATCAATGGTTCCACTTTAAACAAGGTTTACTTGTTAGGTTTTTATGATTTTCCATAATCAACCTAATATGTGACATAGATATAAATTTAAACCATTATAGCTACCAACACATGGTAAATTTCTCAGTTTCATATTCCAAGCCAAAACCACCAAATGTACCAATTCATAGGGTTTTTTATATTTCAACCAAAATTCAATATTTAACTTAATAGGTTCCTATAACCCCAAATTTCATGAATTTAGGTCTAACCATCCAAAAACCCCAATTTTCATAGTTTTAGCACAAAACTCAAAGCCTAGACTAGGTTTTTCCCAACCAATGTGATTATCATCAAATTGACCTGATAAGTTTGTTAAACCTAAGGTACAATAACACAGTCTCATGCTATTAATATCCAATCAACATTCTAGGGTAACAAAATCAACAATTATGCTTTTATACATACAAAAAAGTGTGTATAACTCAAATGTACAACTCATGTGTAACACTAAATTCAAAGATAACTTCGATCCTACCTCATAGATGATAAAAACCCACCAAGGATGAACCCTAGCTCGAATCTGGGCTCCAAAGCACAAACCGTTCGGTGAATACGAAGCTCTTGATATTGATCGCTCTTCCAACCTTCAGATTCATGCTAGATCCCTCCATGAAGCTCTAATGAGCACCAAAGAGCCAAACCCTAACTTCCCATGATGTTTTAAAGAGAGGAAGAGCCAAGAAATCCGATTTTAACTCAAACAAAATACCCCATGATGCCTTTAAAAGGCCATCTGTCAATAGACTGCTCAAGCGGTTAGGGGTCCACTCTGAGTAGTCCCCTGATGGGAGAAAATCTAAGAAAGAACTTAAAATCATGACCAGTTTTAGTCCAAATGTCTCGAAACTCGCATAAACAGCCTGAATAATAATAATACTGTATCAATAAACATCCGACTAACAAAATTTCATCATCATCATGTTCAAATTAAATTACTTGTTCAGAATTAAGTACCTTAATTAAAACTCTCTTAAGTTTTTAAATTGAAACTTTAAATATATTCCAAAGAAAGGGATCAGGTCCCTAAAACCTCCCCACTTAAAGAATCCCAACCTCGAACCAAACTTCTCCTTCACCACCAGCAGCTTCTAGTTCATGACCTCTCAAGGTTTTTCTGTAACATCCTCCCCCTGGATATTAAATTGAACATGTTAAAACATCCACTTTTACCCTTTTGTTCACAAAAAGATTTTGTTTAAAAGGATAAAAAAATTTTCATTATGTTTGAGCTTCATATTAATCACGTGTATGGTACTAAATACTCTCCTTATTAGTGTTAAAAGACACCTAAAATCAACTCCACCGTCCAAGTTTTAGAAAAATTTCGCGAGGGTGGATTTGTTTTAGACACTAATGAGCCTTCTTTGTACCTAATAAACACCACATGAGATTAATACAATAAGCTCAAAAGGAACTTCAAACAATAAATAAGCTTTTAGAAAATAAGATAACAAGTTGAAGAATATAGATACAACTACTACACCGAACCCAAGTTTTGTCTGTTGTTCCAAAACTTAACCGAAAGGGGAGGTGAATGGGTTGATTGAAAAATTATTTAAAACTTTTTAATAACCTTTAAAATCTAATATGAGTGGAATAAATAATAGATTAATAGATAAGAGCAGAAAAATGAAGAGTTAAAGGGTAAGCGAAATGCAAACAGATTTATAGTGGTTCAGTCTTCCTGACCTACGTCCACTCCCCAAGTGTCTTGGGAATTTGAATCCAGTAATCTGATTTTTTAGAGGGTGAATCGAAACCATACGACAAACGTATTCTTTATAAGACGAAGAGGAATTTCGAACAATCTTCTTCTTAATGAGGCAAAGAGCAACCTGGAGACGTCTTCCTTATAGAGTGAAGAGCAACCTCGAACTTTACAAACGTTGTAGTTTTTTTTCCTTGATTGAGATGATTACAACACTTTGTCGCTCATACAATAAATGAGCACCACTCACTAACTTTTCAAAAAGGATTTATAATAAATGAGAGGTGAGAAATGATCTGAAGATGTCAGAAAAATGAAATGAATGCTCTTGAGAGTTTATGTGATTTGATTTCAACCAATGGAACAGTAAGTATTTCTCTCCATTGCTTTGAATGCTCGAAATTTACTCCTTATATAGGATCTTGTAAGATATGATCGTTGGGAGCTGAGCTGAAGCATTAAATGCTAAAAATATAGCCGTTTGAAATCTTTAGGAATTTGAATTTTCGCGCACAGGTATAGACACAAATGACTTTGGTGCCGAAAAAATTGATCTAGGGTAGTGGTTAGGTCGACACATTCTTTTGAGGGGTCGACTCAACTTCAGCAATCTATCTCAGTAATAGAATGGTGTCGACACAGCTTATTCTGGTGTCAACTCATGTAGATCTTCTGAATCTGGAAGGTATTAGGTGTCGACTCATATGAGTTTGGTATCAACTCAACATGATCTTCTGAACCATAAAAGAGGTGCCTTGTGTCGACTCAAGCTGTCTTAGTGATACATCGGTGTTGATTCATGTTGGAGCTTCAGAAATCTGGGAATGATGTACTTTGTGTCGACTCATGTATACTTTGGTATCGACTCATCGTAGCTTCAATATCCAGAAAGAGTTTTTGTGTTGACTTATAACTTTGTTGGTGTCGACACAACTTTTGTACGAACCTTGGTGTTGAATTCTTCCATTTTATGTCGACTCAGTGTCACTCTACAGCTTTAAATTTAAGAAAGGGACTCTTGGTGTTGACTCAAATTTCCTTTGTGTCGACCCTTACCTTTGATACTTGGAATTTTCTGGTTCTTGTATTGACACAAAATTTGCTTGTATCAACTCTCTAGCTTTGATACCTAGAACCTTCTAACACTTCAAAGTATTTGAATTAATGTCTTTCAATCCTGGAAAATTCTTTCTCATGCACAATCAAATCATTAGTAATTATCAAATCAATGCGTTGTTATTGTCAAAATCGAAATTAGAGCTTGATTGAACAACCATTGGGCTAACAATCTCTCCCTTTTTGACTATGACAACTATTGATTTGTAAGAAAATACCAAATATGGAAGAGTAGGAACTCCCCCTAAATATGTGCATAGAAATGAAAATAAGATATTAACAAGATTTTAAATCAATCGAATTTCTCAATCAAGATGGTATCTGAGAATTAAAATATGTAAAAAAAATTACCATAGCATTCAAAAAAAAAAATGTTACCAGAGCATGGAACAAAGGTTACCAGAGCGTTAAGATGTGTTTCAACAGGTTTAAGATATGATATGTCAAAAAAACATCCACAAAGGAAAGAAGGAATATTTCTCTCTCTCTTTCTCTCTCTCTCCCTCTCTCTCTCTGTCAATCATTAAGGTTCACAGAGTATTTAAGATATGAAATCAATCATATTCCTCTTTATCAAATCAATCATTAGTTCTCCAACGAACAAATCAATCAATGTTACTTCTCCCCCTTTGTCATAGAAAAAAAGTAAGAAATGAAAGAAAGGAGAAACACTAGTCCAAACACATACCAAAAGAAAATATCATTGTATCAGATCAAAAATAAACATTCATCCATACACATAAAGGTAACATCCATAAACATTCATATATATCAGAGAATACAAAAAATAAATATTTATCCATAATCTTTAAACATTCAGTCAAAAACAAAATATATGTCAAAACATCTAAAAAAAAAAAAAAGTTCAATTATGTATCCCCTAATGGTCATCCATAAACTTTTAAAAATCCTTCTTCTTCTAGGTTTGTTCTTTTCTTGCAGATCCTCGTTCCTTTGAATATTGAGCTCTTTCATCATTAGTTTTAGATGCTGCCAAGGCTGCAAGAGTGACTGCAATCTTCTGATCTGCTTCACGCTTGAGTCTGGCTGCAGTTTCTTCCTTAGATTCTTTGGGTTTGAACTAGTTAGCCCATGCTTCTTTCATCCAAATCAAGTGCTCTTCGACCTTTTGAGTGTTGGCTTACATGGCTGTCATAATGCTTTGATCGAATTCCCCTCTAACTTGTTGTAAAATTGCCTTGTTACATTTCAGAATGGAGATAATTCCATCATTCAAAGTCATGCATAGTTCTCTCCCAGCATCAGTGGCAGTTACAACATCTCGCCGGAGGTCTCGGTTGGTTTATTTCAATTTGTTGACATCGTTGCAAAGAGAGGTGACAGTGTGATTCAAGTCAAAGAAATCTCATTGGACTTGAGCTTCAAAAGATTGCACAGAAGATTATAAGGATGTGATCAAGGATACTACTTCTGTTATATCAATAGAAATAGGAGCAGATGATGTTGTAGAAGGAACAGGAGGATGTGGAGCCTGTGAGGGAACATGAGTATTTGTAGATTCATGAATAATAGGTGGAGCAACTGGAGAATCAAGATCAGTAGGAATAGAAGGTGTACCTTGAGGTGCATAAAGAGGAGTGCTAATAGATGAAGGAGCAGGAGGAGGAATACCAACGGATGAAGTGGTACGACGATGTAAAGTAGTACACACAGCACTAACATTTGTAATTTGCATATGTTTAAGTGTAGTAGGGCCATATAAGTCATGTTTGGAAAAAGTTACCACTTTTTATTCAGAAAGATCAATGTCAAAACGGCGAAAGACTTTTGTCAAAAACATTTCGTGTGGAAGAGAAGTGTTAGATCTGTTATAGGAATGCAACATATGAGATATGAACAAATATCCCAAGTTTAGGGTTTTTAGATTAAGAATACACCACATGATAAAAATGTGCATATGAGTAACATCACCAAATTTTCCCATCTGAGGTAGGAAAATATGGTTTACCGTATGATGAAGAATGCGCATTTCTGGTTTAAGTGAATTAGCCTCTAAGGGCTTGGTTTAGTCAACAGCATCATTCTCAAAGATGTTCTTTACAGAATCATAAAAAAGAAAAACCTTTACATTCAATAAGTTTTGATTATAAAAGACACAAAATTCCCATTCGGGAATGCCAATGATTTCGTTCAAGGAAGAAGGAGTCAACTCAATGTTCGTACCATTCACCCAGGTGGTGATGGTGGAGGTTGAAACAGATGAAGTGTCAAGATGAGCATTGAAGGATTTAACAAATGTTGGATAGTGGGGTTCACAAATCTGAAGGAGTTTATCCCACCTAAGATTAGAAAAGAGATCCTTAAACCTCTTTTCAATGGAATCAAAATATTAGAAATATATGCTTTGTCCAGGAGCAATTCTTCGATTTACAAGGGATGTGAAATAAAGTTCTTGGATTTGAGGAGTTTTGAACGATATTACCTCATTCGTTGCTACAAGTGTGGTTAATGCAGTTTCCACGGTTGTCATCGCCGTCTTCTTCTTCTTTGAGGATCTTGGGTTTGAGGAACCCTCATCACTTGGACATTTGGATCCTTTACCC
>JAULLH010555302.1:0-10478 GCA_035668455.1 Sarracenia alabamensis | reverse complement strand
GCAGCCCTAAGGGGGGAGGATTGTGACATCCTGGTTTCCCACATCGGAAAGGGAGAGGGAGTCCTAGGCTATATAAGGAAAATCATGGGCCCTAACACACAACGAGGCCTTTTCCATGGTGGTCCAAATCATATAAGAACTCCGTGGTTAAGCGTGCTTGACCATGGAGCGATTCTGGGATGGGTGACCCCCCTGGGAAGTGCAAGACCGTGAGGGCTTTGCCCAAAGCGGACAATATCGTTGGATATGGAGGGCTGAGGTGTTACAAAGGTTTTCAATGTTCAAGTGTCTCCTAAAGTTCTTTATTATAAAGATAAAAAATAATCATACTATTATATTGCCTCCAAATATCCTCAATGGAAAAAGGCTATGCATGATGAATATTTAGCCTTGCAAAAACAAGGTACTTGGTCCCTTGTTCCTTGTCCGCCATCCAAAAATGTTGTAGGATGCAAGTGGGTTTTCAAAATCAAAAGGAATCCTGATGGGTCAGTTTCAAGGTACAAAGCTAGATTAGTGGCTAAAGGGTTTCATCAACAGTACGACCTGGATTATGATGAAACTTTTAGCCCAGTGGTTAAATTAACCAATGTCCGAATTGTTTCGTCTATAGCTACAAATTTTAATTGGCCACTGCATCAACTAGATGTCAGTAATGCTTTTCTACATGGATTTCTTAAACAGGATGTCTATATGGTTCAACTATAGGGATTCGTGGACTCCAAAAAACACAATTTTGTGTGTAAACTTCACAAAACCTTATACGGGATTAAACAATCCTGTTAGCCTAAGGGTTAATCAATCAAGTCCTAATTTTGATTAATTTGATTATGACAATGACAACACATTGATTTAATTTATAATGTTTTAGTTGTGTTTTAGTGAGACATTTCAGGTATTAAAATAGATAAATATTAAAGAAATTAAAGCACAAAGTTAGAAGAAAAAGAAACATGTTAAGGCCCAAAGGTTTCAACTCATGTATATGAGAAGCCGAATCCTTGCTCAAAATCTTTGAGGAAAAACTAAAGGTTTCGGTTCATGGTCATGAGGAGCCGAATCCTTGTTCAAGATTCCTGAGCAAAGACCAAAGGTTTCGGCTCATGGATATGAGGAGCCGAATCCTTGAAGAAAACCTCAAAGGTAAAGGCCGAGGTTTCAGCTCATGCATGAGAGGAGTCGAATCTTTGAAGTTCAGAACTGAAGTATCTTGTTCCGTAAGAAAGGTGTCGACTCATGCCTTAGGGGAATCGAAACATTGAAGTTCATCCCTAAAGATTTTTGCTCCTTAAGAGAAGGTTTCAGCTCACTAAAGAAAGAGGCGTCCCCTTCTCTATATTTTCCAAATGCAACTCTCTGGAAGAAAAAGGTTCCGCCTCTTTAGGAAAAAGTTGCGCCTCTTGAAGAAGATCAAAGCCCATCCGAAGATTTGTTTCGGCTCATGGAGAGAGGAGTCAAATCTTTTGATGGAAGATTCAGCAGCCAACTCTCGAGAAGCCAAAGGTTTTAGCTCTCCAAGAGAAGGTTTTGGCTCCTAAGGAAGTTCGAAATGCCTATACAAGAAAAGGTTCTGACTCATTGGGCAAAGAGGCGAAACGTTTTCTTTGATGATTAAGACCAACTTTTTGGAGCCCGAAGGTTTCGGCTTCTCAGAAAAACATTTCGGCTCTCTATGGCTTAAAGCAAGCACCTATAGCATGGTATGAAAGATTAAGCAAATTTTTAATTGAAAATGGATTTTAAAGAGGAAAAATTGACACTACCCTTTCCATAAAATCCAAATGAAAGGATATGCTAATCGTTCAAATCTATGTAGATTATATAATTTTTGGTACTACTAATGAAACTCTTTGCAAGGAGTTTGCTAAGTCAATGCAGGGAGAATTTGAGATGAGTACGATGGGTGAGCTCAACTTCTTCCTCGGACTTCAAATCAAGTGATCCCAAGAAGGGATTTACATAAGTAAAGCCAAGTACACCAAGGAGTCATTAAAGAAATTTGATATGCTCAAGGAAAAACCAGTAGGTACTCCTATGTGTCCTACAACAAAGCTTGACAAAGATGAGGATGTAATTCTAGTGGATGAAAAACGTTATAGAGGTATGATTGGTTCACTTCTTTATCTTACTGCTAGTAGACCTGACATTATGTTTAGTGTTTATATGTGTCCTAGATATCAATCTAGTCCTAAAGAATCCCATGTGACTACTGTTAAGCACATCCTTCGATACCTTTTGGAGACACAAAACCTAGGATTATTCTATCCTAGAGGAATAGCCTTTGAATTAGGACACTCACTTATCTCCTGGTTTAGCAAGAAACAGAATTCAGTAGCCTTATCTACAGCCGAGGCTGAGTACATAGCACCTGGTAGCTATTGTGAACAAATTTTGTGGATGAAATGATAGTTAGAAGACTATGGTTTTCACGTAGATCATATTCTCATTAAGTGTGACAACACTAGTGCCATAAACATATCTAAGAATCCCATAAAATATTCAATAACCAAGCACATGGAGATTAGACATCACTTTATTAGAGAACATGGGCAAATAGGTAACATAGAACTTAAATTCATAGGCACAGACCACCAACTTGCTGATATTTTTACGAAATCTTTGAATAAAGAAAGGATATGCTATATTAGAAGAGAACTTGGTATGTTATGTGCTCCATATTCGTGAATTATGTGTTATACCTTGCTCTTTAATTATTTTGTGTTAGATGCATTCAGTTCCCTGCTTTTCCTTGAAAGAATTTGAAACTTTGAGAAAAAGTTTTGGCTCTTGATGAAAGGTTTTGAAACCTTGTGAAAAGGTTTCGTCCCCATTGTGGAATGTTTCGGCTCTCTGTGAAACATTGAATCCTTTTTGAAAAGGTTTCGCCTCTTCATAGAAATGTTTCGGCTCTTCCATAAAGGTTTCACCTCCCACTCGAAACATTTCATCCCCTTTTATGTCCTAATTCAAGGCATCTCTCTGGGCTCGAATCGTTTCAGCTCATGCTTTAAACGTTTTGGTTCCCTAGCTATCTTTATATATCTAGTGGGCCCTCTTGAAAAAAAACGTTTCACCTCTCGCTCAAACATTTTGTCTCCTATGCAATTCAACCCTTCTCTTCTCTTCAACTTTCTTCGAACCCTCAATCGATCACATGTTCGCCAAATCGATGGAAAGGGCTCCCAAACGTAGCACGGACAAGGGTTCTCCTAACCCTAGGCCAAAAAATAAGAACAAGAGCTCGATGGACAAAGGAAAGGTGATACCAACCCCGAGCAAGACTTTGAAGGACAGAGGAAAGGCAACGTCTACCTTGAAACATGTTGAAATCAGGGGTGAGTTGATTCTTTTCAAATCCACTGATTTCATTGAACTCTACTCGTCTAGGTTTGCTAATCAAAACATTACCCCTGTACATAGTATTTATCTTAGGTATTTCGATTCCATAGGCATGAAATTCAGAGACCTTTTCTCTGTTCTTGGGGGGAAAAATGAGTTGAAATTCAACTACCCCATTACCCCAATCTTATCAGATCATTTTACATACACTTTAACCCCTCCATTTTCCAAATCTGCTTCCATATCCACCTAGGTCAATGATACTGATTTTGTCCTATCTCCACAATTGATTAATGAAATCCTTGGTATTCCCAATGGTAACATTTGCATCAATTACAATCAAAACACCATTGAATGTGAAGGATTCTCTTATAATGAGGTTGTTAAAGCTATTTTTAAAAACCCCGAGTTTATGGTAACCAAACATTTAGATGTTGGTTTACTCAAACTAGAAATGAGAATTCTCCACCATATGGTGAACCACATTTTTTTTTCCTGCTTTGGGAAAATATGATAAAATCACATATCTTCAAGTTTTTGAGATATAGAGCATTTTGAACCATAAGGACCTAAATCTTGGACATCTTTTCATTTCTCACATGTTGTATGCCAATAGTAGAAAAAATGCATTCCTTCCACATGACATGTATTTGACCAAAATTCCAATTTTTCAAGCTAAATCTAGCCTCTAAAAAATCTATTTCCTTCAAAAGGCATGACCTCTATGCCCAACTACCCTTGCTCGCATGCAAATCACCAAAGTTAATGGTGTTTGTGTCACAACTCACTCTTTGAGCAGTCCCTCAGAAGCATCTTCTTCAATTTCATCTGCTACTCCTACCTCTGGTGCATCTATTCCACCTGTTGCTCCAACCACCAGTGCTCCTACTCCACCTGTAGCCCATGCTGCAGTTCCTTCCCATACTCCATCTCGACCAATCCTTTCACTTCCATCTTCAAGGCCTCTTCCTCCCTTTGGGGGTGATGTTCCCCTTCTTAGACCCTTTCCTGATGATCCTTCACCTACATCTATTCCTGGTGCATCTTCCTCTTCAGCCTCCTCTTCCACATTTCAATATGAAGTTCTTTCTCTCCTTCACTTTATTGCCTGCTCTCAAAAATCCATTGAAAAGAAAGTTGTTTCAGATATCTTTGATCTAAACAATTCTGTCCTCAACCTCACTAAAGGGTTGATGTTCTTGAGAAGACTAAACGTCTCCTTAGAAAGGATATTGAATCAACAGCTGACTCTAGTCGTAAAGTGATCAACGCACTAGAAGAGGGAGTACGCTTTATAGCCAACTCCAACATGGATGTTCTTGAGCTAATGGGAAAAGAATACAGAGAGAACAAGGCTAAAATGGAAGTTACTTTGGTTGAAGCTTTGACAAGGATAGATGGAACTCACAAAGAAGAAAAAATACCTAGCTTCGTACATATAGAAGATGAAGACTTCTTGAAAGAGCTGGATGCAGTCAAAGAGGCCACAACTGAGGCTCAAACTCGAGTCCATGAATTTAAAGCCAAAACCTATTAGCCTCAAGCTTCATCTGAAGTCCCAGCTCCAACATTCGAACCTCCTGAGCCTAAGGAAAAAGGAATCAAATTCACTCTAGTAGTAGTGAAGAAACCTAGTGCTTCCAAGGACAGCCCTTCCAAAGGCAAAGTTACAGGCAAAGGCAAGGGCAAAGGTAAAGGTAAAGCACTCACTAAGGATGAAGAAAAATTAGAAGCCAAGTTTGCTGCCCTGAAGGAAGCTGAAAAGAAAATTCTTTGAGAAGATACAACTAAGGAAAGAAAAGAAGCTACCATGGAGAGAAAATAAAAAAGGGATGCATGGAAGAAAGTTGTCCATGATTTAGATTAGACCTTATTTTGTTTATTGTTACTATTTTTCTCTCTAATACATTTATTCTATGGATATTTGTAATTTTTCTTCTTTTGATGAATGCCATGGATGTATGACTTCACATCTTTTTTGCTCTCTTAAATGCTCATGAATGTGATTATGAATATGCTTTTGTATGAGATTGAATATATATATATATATATATATATCTTTATACTTCTCTTCAATTTCTTTTTGATATGACAAAGGGGAAGAAAATGTCATTGATTTTGATTTGTGCGATTGATACACTTTTATGAAATATTTGTATCTATGAAAATATTTTGTGATACTTGATACTTATAAAAAAGTGTATCAACTCTTAATCGTTTATCCCTATGCGTATTTTTAGGGGGAGTTCTTCATTTTACCACAATCTTTATCCCTTAAAAAGTCAATAGGTTGTCATAGTCAAAAAGGGGGAGATTGCTGGCTCAAGGGTTAATCAATCAAGTCCCAATTTCGGTTAATTCGATTTTGACAATAACAACATATTGATTTAATGATTTCTAATATTTTAATTGTGTTTTAGTGAGATATTTCAGGTATTAAAATAGATAAGTATTAAAGAAATTAAAGCTTAATGTCCAAAGAAAAAGAAACCTGTTCAAACCCAAATGTTTCGGCTCATGGATATGAGGAGCCGAATCCTTGCACAAAATCTCTGTGAAAACGGAAAAGGTTTCGGCTCATGGTCATGAGGAGCCAAATCCTTGTACAAGATTCCTAAGCAAAGGCAAAAGGTTTTGGCTCATGGATATGAGGAGTCGAATCCTTAAAGAAAAGTTCTGGGTAAAGGTAAAGGTTTCGTCTCATGCTTGGGGGGAGCTGAATCTTTGAAGGTCAGATCTGAAGTGCTTTATTCCTCAATAAAGGTTTTGACTCATGTCTGAGGGGAGTCGAAACATTGAAGTTCATCCCTGAAGATTTTTTTCTCCTTGAGAAAAGGTTTCAGCTCACCAAAGGGAAAGGCATCCCCTTCTATATATTTTCCAAATGCAACTCTCTGGAAGACAAAGGTTTTGCCTCCCCAGGAAAAGTTGTGCCTCTTGAAGAAGATCAAAATCCCATTCGAAGATTTGTTTCGGCTCATGGAGAGAGGAGTCAAATCTTTTAATAGAAGATTCAATAGCCAACTCTTGGGAAGCAAATGTTTTGGCTCTCCAAGAGAAGGTTTCGACTCTTGAGGAAGTTCAAAATACCTATCCAAGAAAAGGTTCTAACTCACTGGGCAAAGAGGTGAAATGTTTGCTTTGATGATCAAGACCAACTTTTTGGAGCCCGAAGGTTTCGGCTCCTCAGAAAAATGTTTCGGCTCCTCGCCAAAATGTTCCATCTCCTTAGAAAAGGTGTCATCCCCTTTCCCCAGATCTCAAAATCCTGATTCGATATAATGGGAAGATTTTCGAGCATTAAATGCTCCAACGGCTCCCAACGATTACAAGATGCTGAGCAACTATAAAAGAAATAGTCTTCAATCATTCAAACATGAGATACACTGAGATTAACTGTTCCATTGCTTGACCAAACATAAAAGCTCACATTTATTGTGTTTCTCGGAAAATTCCCTCAACTCTCATTTACTCACATTTATTGTAAATCATTTGTAATCTGAGAGTGAGTGAATATCATTTATTAGTCATCATTTCTGATTGTAAACAAGGGTAAGTCACCCTTTATCCTTTGAGTGAGTTAAAATCTCAAAGTAGAGCTCAAGAGAGATTAGAAGAAAAATAGGGGAGTGTTTTTCAGAGAATTCTTTTGAGGCTGGAAAATTTGTAAGGGCTTGGAGTGTGCCCGGTTAAACACCCAACATAGTGAAAATCTCAAGGGAAAGCTTGAGGAGTGGACGTAGGCTAGGAAGAAGCTGAACAACTATATATAATGGTCTTGTGGTTTGAATATCTCTTCTCCCTTAACTCTTTATTTTCTGTTATTTGTTGCTCTCAATTTAATTTTCCATTAACAAAAAACCAAGTTATTTAATTGAGTTTTTATTTGGTAATATTTTTTATAAATCCAATTCACCCCCCCTCCCCCCCTCTTGGGTTGCTTTTAGACCAACATAATACATAAAGAATAATGGTTACCTATGTTGCAAACTCCGATGACTTTACCTTTGGTGTTGTCTCTGAAGGTGACGAATCCTCTATCTTTGGGCTTTAACCAAGTGAAGAAATCAGGGTTTTGTCATGTGCCTAGAGCTAGCACTATCCAAAAACCATCTATCTTTGTTTGTATCTACCTACAAAATCACTATGATTGACTTATGTTGGTGCCCGTCTAATTTTGGGTCCATAGGGGTTAGAATAATAGTTCATATCATGCATGAAAGGATACATATAATTCATATAAGGACTTACATAATTGTGAAAAACAAGGGTAGTTTTGTGATAGGCTCTTCTATTGAATTGCCTAGTTTGTGTTGGTGTTCTAGAAGGTATTTTGGTAACTTTGGGAGGTGGATTACCCTTTTAACCCACACTCTTTTTGTTGCTTTGTTTCCCTTAAGTCTATGAATGCAAGATTGAATAACATGACCTGATTTTCCACAGAAATCACAGTTTTTAGGCTTTGACAGAGGTATTTTTGTGAACCAATTTTTGTAGATAGTTTTGGACCCACTTGGATTGAAGTCTAAACCTTCCTTGTTGAAGGTGTAATTAGTTCTAAGAAGTGTATCTAAGTTTTTCTCACCTTGAGTAAACTTAGTTATGATTTTATTTAAATCCTCAACATTTTGTTTCAATAAAATGTTTTCATTCTCAAAAATGGTTGAGTCCTTGCACACATGTTTTTCTTTTTCACTTTCTAAAACATTTATTTTCAAATTCAAAGATGTGATTTCTTTCTTATAGGTTGTATTTTTCAATTTTAGTTCCTTAACAACTTTAAGAGAATCTTCAAGAGCTTCGTGAAGTTCACTATCACTATCACTAAAAAAAGAAATTGTTACCTCATTGTCATGCGACATGAGACACAAATTAGCTATCTCGTTGTCACTTGATTCTTCATCTCCTTCACTTGAGGTGGTATCGTCCCAAGTGGCCTTTATTGACCTTTCCATTTTTTGAACTTGCCCATTTGCTCTCTCTCTCTCTCTCTCTCTCTCTCTCTCTCTCTCTCTCTCTCTCTCTCTCTCTCTCTCTCTCTCTTTCTTTCTTATTGGGTTTGATCGGCAAGAATTCAAGAAGAAGATTACAACGTTCAATTTGCAGATATGGGGTTTTGAAGATTGCTATGTTCGATTTGCAGATCGTGAGGGAAAGAGATAGAGAGACCAATGAACCAGAAAGGAAATCAAAACTAAAAAAAATTAGGTCTTGCCGTGGGTTATTCGGTATGTCAGATACACATTTAATAGAACAAATCAATAGAACAAATCAATAAATTTATCGGAGGCAGCCATGGATTCCTTGGTAAAAATTGATAGAGCACACAAACGAAGTTAACAGGTGGAAATATTGAGAGAGAGAGAGAGACGAAGAACAGGGGAGGAAAGGGATAGGGGCTTACCGAATCTGGAGAGAAAAGTGGAGATTTACCCCGAGAAGATGAAGGGTGGAGGGGCGGCGTACGACGGTCGGAGGCGCCCAGGGGCAGCACTGATGGTTGAGCAAAAGATGCAGGCGGCGCTGGATGCAGGTGGAAGCCCTCTTTCTATCGCCAACAGCCAGGAGCGTGAGAGAAGAGACAGAGAGGGATGAGAGGCACTGGATGCAGGCAGAAGCCCTCTTTCGGCGGCGAAGAAAAAGATGATTGAGACGATGGAGAGATCGGAGATCGAGAAGAAGAAGAAGACAATGGAGAGATCGTCTGTGTATTGAGAAGAAGCAAACGATGGACGGTCGAGATCCGTTGTGTAATCGATATAGGTCGTTGGATCTGCCATAGGATAAGTGTCCCATCAAAACCCTCCTTCCATGTATAATAGATATTAAAATATAACAAAATAAATTATCTCTCCATCTCACAATAGTAGCCGGTCCTAAGAGGGTTTATATGTGTATATTTCATGCTTTTATTTAGGAAGGATATATTTATATTTCCTAAATATTGCATGGAGCATATATATACATCGTTAAGAGAATTAAAGGTTTGATTTTGAATTGACAAAATAATTCTCTCTCTCCCTTAACCTAGCCGCCGGCCCCCTCTCCTCTCTCTTTCTCAATTGTTCTTCAAGTTTTAGTGGAGATTTACAATTGTGTTGAAGCCTAAGACTTGTCTTGGATCAGTGCCCACACGTCGGAGTCAAGTATGTGCAAGGGTGATACGTGAGAAGATCCCGTGGTGGTCCCATTCGTTACGTGGAAAGATAAAAACTTTTCGACAAGTTTCAATTGGTAATATTCTGTTCATCTTGATATCCTATGTTGCTTTTCGTGAAAAACACGTAATCAGAACGATTTTTAAAACTTCCATTGCGTCAGCTCCAAAAATGATATCAAAGCCGATCGTTTGTTTTTCGTGAAAGCCATTGTGCTAACATTTGTTTTACAGCGATTTGTCGGCATAGTTCAGTTATGTATGTATGAATGGTTTCTTTTATTTCATTGCGTTTAAAATCGAAAATATCCCGACGGTTTTTAAATCGGGATTAGGAATCATGTACGCCTTCTACGTGGGGCGTAGGTTTTTCAATGTAATGATTTAATATTAATGCATATATTTTTCTTTGATTTATGTTGTAAATTGGACATGAAAAATGGGATCAAAAGCATGGCAAATCGGTAAAAGAAGTAGCGCACAGTGACGGAAAAGCAGGAGTTCGGTCGACTGAGGCACATCTCGGTCCACCGACGAGGCTTTCGGTTGACTGAACCCCTTGGTTCTGTCGACTGAAGCTAGGTTCGGTCGACTGGCCTCCTGGTTCGGTCGACCAAAGCGAGGCATTGCGGACTGGTTCGTGGCAGCAGCATTTCAGGGGCTATTTGGCTGGTTCCTTGGCTTATTTCGGTGGTCTAGTGGTAGTCCAAGACTATGGCGGTGCTCCGAGGGCAGAGGCAGCTTATCAGGCTTTTGGAGGCCCGTTTATGGTTTTCAAAACCCTAAGGATTGGACCGGGTCATAACGACATTTTTTATTTATTTAATTTAATTGTCGTTATGTTTAATTACTTATTTATTTGTTTTAATTAATTGCGTGAATAGTTTTATTTTATTTTAATTTTCCTTTTATGTATGGTTTTTACAAATCAAGGAATATTAGGAAAATGTTTTTAAATAAAATAATTAATCCAAGTATTTTT
>JAULLH010555193.1:0-10478 GCA_035668455.1 Sarracenia alabamensis | reverse complement strand
AATATGCTAATGTTGTTATTTTATTGTTTTATAAAATAACAACGCAGGTGTTTAGAAGAAGGCATACTTGAAGATTGGAGAGGTCTTATTACATGAAAGCATGAAATTTGATCCTTCTATTTTATTTAGTTGTTTGGGATCATGAGTTGTATGATGGTGAGGTTTCCTTTCCCTTTTTGGGTCATTTGTGTAGTGGGAGGATAGAATCATTAAGTAGTTCTCTTGTCAATGTATTTCTTTGGCAATTGTTATAAAAAAAATATATATATAAATATGTATATATATATCTATTATTCTTTTGGCAAAATTTTCAGTAAATTCACTATTGTTAAGAAGTAAAATTTTAGAAGTGCATGTAAAAGAATTCAGAGTTTTGATGTTGCTGAATTTTCTGCTGCAGCTTCCAGGTCAGTCGACTGACTGCCTTGTCGGTCGACCGACACCTGTATTTTGTGGAAAAAAAAAACGTGTTCTAAAAACAAAGGAGCTGAGGTTTTTATGAAGAAAAACTATAAGTTTTGATGAGATTTTATCAAATAAAACTTTGAGGCTTGATTAATTAAAATAAGATTTTTGATTAATTTCAAAAGAGGTCAAACTGTTACATTCATTGTATTCTTGGTCACCGCTCTTTGCTTTACGACTTAACACCCTTCAATCATGAAATAGAAAGGACCCTTTGAACGAGCACCCATCCGAACCCTTTCCCCCGAACTCCCGCACTACTTCACACACCAACCATGGCCGACGGAATTGACCCTCCGGTCGTTCTGCAGGCCAATCAACGTAACGATCAGGCTAACCAGGCCGATCAACAACTCAAAGCATTAATGGATTACTACATCCCAACTTCTTACGAGTCTGTAACCTGCCTAGCACCACCCAACGCCGGGAACGGTAACTACGAGATTAGACGTAATCTTTTGCAGTTACTACCCCTCTTCCATGGACTTAACAACGAGGATCCCTACAAACACATAGACGAAGTCCTGGCGATTTGCTCCACTACGAGACTCAGTAACCTAACCGAGGAAGCCATGCACATGAAGTTATTCTCGTTCTCGCTTTGTGACAAAGCCAAGCATTGGTTTAAGTCTATAGAGCCAAACTCGATAACCACATGGGCTAAACTTCAGCAAGAATTCCTTCAAAAATTCTTCCCGATTGGCAACATGAACCAGATTCGTCGAGCTATTACGAGCTTCACTCAACAAGAGGGAGAATCTTTTCACGAGACGTGGGTGCATCTCAAGGAACTAATAAGGAGTTGTCCTCACCATTAAGTTCCGAAGTGGCAGCTAGTGCAGAGTTTCTATGAAGGTTTGTTGCCCTATCATCGTCAATACGTCGATGCCTCATGTGACGGCGCATTCATGATGAACAACGAGACTGAGGCATGGACACACTTAGAGAAATTGAGCGAAAGCTCACAACACCAAGCCTCAGTCTCCCGCACAGACAGGACGTTAGGTCCAAAGACTCGAGGACTTTACGAGGTCAACCAAGGCATAGATATTACGTCCTAAGTAAAGTCCATCTCCGAAAAGATAGACATGCTATTGACCACTGGTCTGCCTATAGCCCAAACTACACCCTCAAACATCCAAGAGGTCTGCGCCCTATGTGCTGGCCGAAGACACTTCATCACTGAATGCCTTGTAGCCGAGCAATTCCTCGACTTCATCTAAGAGCATGTTAACGCTGCTTAAGGATTTCCTTAACCAGGAAACAACCCTTATTCTAACACTTATAACCCTGGTTGGCGGAACCATCCGAACATTAGTTGGAGGAATCAACAACCTGGCCAATCTCAGTCTCAGGCACTAAGACTTGCATTCAATACTTTCAACCAGCAGGCCTACCGACTCCCTCAACAAGCATTAGTCCCAACCCCTCGAGCACCTGGCTTTGAGGAAACTGTGTTAAAAGTCCTAAAAGTTTTAGACACAAAGACTCAGTTGTTGAGTTCCCACTAGCAATCCAACGCTAAGCTAGAAACACATGTAGGACAGATAGCTATGGCGCTAAACTGCCGAGAGCATAGTAAATTACCAAGCCAGCCTGTAGCAAACCCCAAGGGACAATACGTCATAGAAAATACCCCGAGATGTAGCGGGGTATATCACG
Organism: Sarracenia alabamensis; assembly: GCA_035668455.1. Taxonomy (NCBI): domain Eukaryota; kingdom Viridiplantae; phylum Streptophyta; class Magnoliopsida; order Ericales; family Sarraceniaceae; genus Sarracenia; species Sarracenia alabamensis. Next base: position 8,351 of record JAULLH010555193.1, on the reverse strand, counting down.
AGCAAGCTGAGGCTGTAATGATTTTGAAGAGTGGAAAAGAGCTAGAACCATGGCCAGTCCTTGAAAGAACCCATCAAGCACCAATCCTAATCGAAGAATCTCAAGACTCCGGTATTACCCAAGACATACATGTGCAACCGATGCCAATCATTGTGGAAGAGTCAGAGGACTCAGAGGTAACTCCACAAGGAACTATACCACCACCCAGAGATATATTTGAGGAAGCACTCATGGCCCCTCTAGAGATACCAAAAGAACCTAAGGCATCGTTCCCATCACGCCTGGAACCACCAGAACCACAGCTTAAGAAGGGACCACTACTAACTGACGTACTTGAATTATTCAAACATGTCAAGATCAACTTTCCCCTTCTTGATGCTATCCAACAAATACCATCTTACGCCAAGTTCCTGAAAGATATATGTACCCAAAAGTGTAAGACGCAGACAAGCATCCTCAAGAAAGTACTACTCACTGAGCACGTTAGTTCCGTCCTTAGTTACGATTTGGCCCCCAAGTTGAAGGACCCGGGGATACCAACAATCTCATGAATAATTGGAAATCACCAGATTGATGGTGCGCTACTGGACTTAAGAGCTAGCGTGAACCTTCTCTCGTATGCGATATACAAACAATTTGGCCTCGGAGAACAGAAACCAACCCCTGTCACCCTCCAGTTTGGAGATAGGTCAGTGAAAGTTCCCCGAGGCATCATCGAGGATGTTCTAGTCAAAGTCGACAAATTCCTTTTCCCTGTTGATTTCATAGTGCTAGACACTGAGCCCGATACGAACTCGAGGAGGCAAACACCAGTCACTCTTAGGCATCCCTTTTTGGCAACAACAAACGCATGCATTAACTACCGAACTAGGGTTATGGATGTCTCGTTTGATAATATGAAACTGAGCACTCAAATATATCTTCTTAGGGCCCGATAGTACCCTACCAGTTATCATTGCCTCAAATTTAATGCCTGGACAAGAGGAGCAATTGACTTTAGTCCTCAAAGCCCATAGAGGAGCTATAGGATGGTCATCGGCTGACTTAAAGGGAATTGATCCATCCGTTTGCATGCATCGCATCCACTGTGAGGAGGATGCCAAGCCTACACGCGAAATGCAATGACGATTAAATCCAAACATGAAGGAAGTCATGAAACATGAGGTAGTAAAACTGCTTGACGCAGGTATCATCTACCCAATTTTCTATAGCAAATGGGTAAGCCCTACGCAAGTTGTGCCAAAGAAATATGGGTTCATTGTAGTATCAAATGACAAAGGAGAATCTATCCCTATGCGAACAACTACTAGTTGGCGAGTCTGTATCGACTATCACATGCTAAACTCCATGATGCGGAAAGATCACTTTCCCCTGCCCTTCATTGACCAAATATTGGAGCGCTTAGTTGGGCAAAGCTATTACTACTTTTTGGATGGCTATTTCGGCTACAACTAAGTATCTGTCTACCCGGAAGACCAAGAAAACATGATCTTCACCTACCCTTTTGGTAATTTTGCCTACAGGTGGATGCCCTTTGGGTTATGCAACGCACCAGCCACCTTCCAAAGGTGCATGATGGCCATCTTCTCTGATATGGTAGAAAAATTCCTTGAAGTATTCATGGATGATTTCTCCGTGCTTGGTCTCTCATTTGAAGAATGTCTCACTAACCTGACCCTCGTGCTTAAACGTTGTCAAAAGACAAACTTGGTACTAAGCTGGGAAAAGTCTCACTTCATGGTCCAGTTAGGGATCGTGTTGGGGCACATAGTCTCCAAAAGAGGAATAGAAGTTGACAAAGGCAAAGTCGATCTAATATCCAAATTACCACCACCCACAACGGTTCGACAGATTCAATCTTTCTTAGGCCACGCTGGTTTTTATAGAAGATTCATCAAAGACTTTTCCAAAATGTCTAAACCCCATTGTAATCTTCTAGCTAAGGATGCCACATTTGACTTTGATGATAAATGCATGCGATCACCGAACTGGATAATACCATTCGAAATCATGTGTGACGCATCCGATTATGCTGTAGGTGCTGTACTTGGACAGAGAGAGAAAAAAGTCAACCAAGCCATTTACTACGCCAGCAAGACTCTAAATGATGCAAAGTTAAACTATACAACTACCGAAATAGAGCTGCTAGTAGTAATTTTTGCGCTGGACAAATTTCGATCATATCAACTAGAATCTAAGGTGGTCGTCTATATCGATCATGCCGCCCTTAGACACCTGTTATCAAAGAAAGACACAAAACCTCACCTGATTCGTTGGATCTTGCTTCTCCAAGAGTTTGATTTAGAGATCTGCGATAAGAAAGGAACTAAAAACTCGGTAGCTGACCATCTCTCCAGACTCCTAGTCCAGACACCTTCTGACCACATACCTGTACGTGACTCGTTTCCCGACGAGCAGTTGTTTTCGGTCACTACTATCTAACCACCCTAGTACGTTGATATAATCAATTATTTAGCGGTGGGACGCCTCCCGATGAACTGGTCAAAATAACAAAAGGACCTGTTCTTCTCACAAGTTAAAAATTACTTTTTGGGAGGAACCTACACTATTTAAATACTATGCTGACCAAATCATACGACGGTGCATGCCCGAGGATGAAGTAGAGAGTATCCTGCACCTCCGTCATTCCCTAGCTTGTGGTGGACACTTTAATGGAAAGAAGACCGCTGCCAAAATACTCCAAAGTGGATTCTACTAGCCAACATTCATTAAAGATACCAATGATTACTGTAAGCGATGCCTACGATGTCTGCAGATTGGAACTATGACTACAAAAGACATGATGTCTCTAAACCCAATCCTAATTGTCAAACTCTTCGACGTTTGGGGCATCGACTTTATGGGTTCATTTCCGTCATCCTTTGGATGCGAATATATCCTTATTGTAGTCGATTATGTATCAAAGTGGGTCGAAGCCGCAGCAACCAAGTCCAATGACCACAAAGTGGTGGTCAAGTTCTTACAAACCAACATTTTTATGTAATTTGGTTTCACTCGAGCAATCATCAGCGACGAAGGAACGCATTTCCTGAACAGATATTTTTTGTCCCTTCTCCGACGCTATTCGATACAACATAAAGTTGCCACCCCATACCACCCATAAACCAGTGGCCAGGTCGAGGTGTCAAATAGGGAGACAAAAAATATCCTGATGAAAACCGTCGGACTTGATAGAAAATATTGGTCTGAAAGGGGAGATGACGACCTTTGGGCATATCGCACTAACTACAAAACTCCTATCGTAATGTCCCCATATCGATTAGTCTTTAGTAAACCCTGCCATCTGTCAGTTGAGCTAGAACACCAAGCATATTAGGCAATAAAAACATTTGACTTTGATATGACCAATGCTGGTACCCATTGTCGACTACCACTCAGTTAGCTAGAGGAATTATGAAATGAGGCATACAAAAAATCAAAAATCTACAAAGCTCGTATGAAAGCATTCCACGATAAACATATCCATGAAAGACATTCTTGTTGAATCAAAAAGTCTGGTTGTTTAATGCTAAATTAAGATTATTCCCTGATAAGCTCCAATCAAGATGGGAAGGCCCATATGTGGTGACTCGTGTCTACCCGCATGGTGCTTGCCAAATGCTCAACCCAAAAATATGACATTTCCTACATGTCAATGGATAAAGGCTAAAACCTTATGTAAAGGCATATCAGTAGACCCAACATCTGAATCCATAGACCTCGCTGACCCAATCCCGTCAATCGAATAAAACGATTGGCCATGTCTGGCTGAAGACGTTAAACTTAGTCCTGTCTGGGAGGGAACCCAGAGATTTTCCAAGGCAAATAAAAAAGAACTCCACCAGCAAGAACTCAGTAATATTCAAGCAGGGGGGGGGGGAGAGAGAAAAATTGTCTGAAGACACTAAAATACTCTCTTGATTGAGTTATCCTCTTCGCACGCCGAGGTTAAATGGATCGTGTGCCTAGCTCCGGCCAGCAAAAGTCGTTTCAAGGTAAAAGTCTCTTTACCTTAAAATGAAGAGCTAAGAGAATAGAATTTTGTAAATACTGCCTCTAGGAATGTTGTTGTGGACTAGTTGACCATTGCAACACACATTTCAAAGTGTATTACTGTTCTTGAGGACGACATATCTCCAAAGTGGTCAAGAGAGGGATGAGTAAGCTCACTGGATTGGTTGAGACTCTTCTCCATGGCTTTGCAGACACATCTAGCTGTAATGCCCCGAGCTACCGGCCCAATCAATCTGAAAATCAGGTTGAGGATGTACTACAAGGAATCTAACTCTTGGGAATCTGAGTATAAAAGACCCGTCTTCTGCTATGTTGGAGTAACATAGTCATAAGTGTGGAAATGTCTGGTATTCACACGAAAGGCCGTTTGTTCTAACAATTTCTTTGGGCTTATTGAAGTCTTATAAGTTGTTTTTGTGACGAAAAAAAAAATAAAAAGAAGATTCCTGACGGAAGTTGTACCGTCGGGATGACACGTCACATAACCGCCCAATTTTCAAAATTAAATATCGATCGTCAGGGTCCAGACGGGAGTGTAACGTCCGGACGGAACCCCAACGAACTCAATTCAATGGACCGGTCAAACGTCCAGTCACATTCAAAATCGTCTGGATGAGACTAAAAAGTTTGGACGGAATACCAACGACTGTCACCTTGGAAAGCCGTGACGATTTAAAAACACCGAATTGTCTAGACGGAACCCGGCGTCCGGACGTCGCGAGCCTATAATAGCCACTCGATGCCTCCACATTCTTCACAGCTTCAAAACCTCTTCTCTTCTCTCTTCTTCTTCTCTAAAAACCTCTCTTCTCAACCAACCACATTCCAAATGTTCAGCCGACGAAAGCCAATACGATGGGATCATACTGTCCCCACCTCTCCACATCAACCTAGAAACCTACGCCCTATAGGACACAACCCAATCTTACACACAGACCATTGTGTCGAACTTTGTGGTCTGGGTGTCAAACTTTTGGCTGGCTAGGATACATACTTGTGTCGACAGTATTCTTCAAGGGCTCGACACTTTTCTCTCAAACAGGGGCAGGACAAGGATGGCTAAGTCTCGTCACTTTTTTTTTTGAAAGTGTCGACACTTTTGACTATGTCGAACTATTCTCAGCTGAGGGTTGAACCTTTTCTTCATTTCCTTTCTTCTCTTCAGCTTTTACATTTCTTCAAAGCTTCAAATGGTATCTTCACTTGGCTAAACCACTCCATAAGCCTTCAACTTGAATTTTTTTGATCTTCAAGATCTTCTCTTGGCTTTTTGCAATTCTTGGACTGGAATATCTATAGATTAGTCCTGAAAGTATTTTCTCAAACATGGGAAAATATTAGGAACAAACAAATCAATTTGTTGTTATGATCAACACCAAAATAGAACTTGATTGAAAAGCTTTTAGGCTAGCACGGAGGATACTTTTATTCACGAGTTAAGTGTATAACCGTCACACCCAATTTGAAAATCCCGTTAAAAATTCTCAGGCCTGGTTTATGCGAGCCCCATCTTACACTACATTTCAAAGTAACTCCTTTCGGAGATTCGTACCGGAGATGCCATGATTATAACTCTTCCGATGGGGAAACCGAAATCGAAACCGGCACGCGATTTATAATCATATCTTCAACAAAAGTGTGATGGAGACTGTAGGATTTATCTGTGAAAAAATTCTTCACCCACTTAATATTTTTAAACGAGGGTTTTACATTTTTCTTTATTTTAAAAATTAAACACATTTTTAATTATCCAATTAAAATAAATCCAGCCTTAATCAATTAAAAATTTCATGTTTAATTTCATTAAAACAAACAAAAAAAACTTTTCTTATTTAATTTTGCGAAAAGAAATTAATTACCCGGGTTTTCCAAAAATCTCTAATTAATTATCTATTTAACGCAAAAATTAAATAACATAATTATGGATTTATTTTCCGTTTTAAAATTACATGAATTAATTATTTTATAAATCCATTTTCCTAATATTCCTTGAATTAGAAAAAATCATACATAAAAGGAAAAAATAAATAAAATAAAAATCATCAATGCAATTAAATAAAAAAATAATTAATTAATTAAAATTAATGACAAATAAATAAATAAATGCCGTTACGATCCGGTCCGTGCGTTTAATATTTTTATCCGATGGCCTCGGATTAAAGATTAAATCCTTAGGGTTATGGAACCCTGATCGAGCCGCCGAAGGCCTGATATGCCGCCTCAGCCCGCGAAGTACCGTCATAGCTTTGGACCACCGCTAGGAAGCCGAAAAAAGCAAAAACAAAGCCAAACAGCCCCTGCCCAACTCCTGTGCCGAGCTGCTGCCGCACTAGGATGATATGCATACTCGGTTTCATATCTATCATATGTATGATGTATGTATGCATTGTCGTATATCTTGTCCAGTATTTGACTCGTTGCATGAAGCGGGGAAGATCGGGTCAAAGGTTCTGACAAATATACAAGTGGGATCACAACCGCAATGGACCCGGATTGTCCATTGGTACGGTTGTAGCACATCGTTATATTAGCGGATCTTGGCTAGGTCGAAATGATTGAATCCCGATCTTGGGATTTGAGTTTCGAGCTCGATGTGTTAGTACTCTTGGAGTGTATTGAGTGGGATCAATAGGATGATCAATTCTATACTGAGTATATGAATTGATCCACATCCTATATTATCAGGGATTACACAATCTCTTAATCCCGACGTGATTGATCAAATCATGTTCAAATAGTGTCCAGTACTTTGAGTCACCAATGGCTGAAATTTCTATGGCAAGATTAATATGACCGGTGGGTTGGGTGCTGGTATTATTCATTCGATGGTTGATAATCAGCTCACGGAAACCACGTCCGACATAGGTTGAGGAGTTCCCCCTCATGTGCTTTGCTTATAAGTTTGATGATGCCAAATCTGCGCAATGCATCATTCGATCTGGCATATCAATAAGTTAAGCGGTGCGATTGTGAGGAAAAGAGGATTTTCGAATCGGGTTGTCAGTAACCTAATTCAATTATTAGGAATCCATATCTTAAACGTAGGGAAATGATAGTGCATCTGATAATTGGAAACTCGACACATAAATCGAGTTTAGGGCTGGGAGTTCAGTCAGGGCCTTTAGTGGAGTAAGTTTTGGCTCGTGCGAAAATGGGTCTTGCTCGGGGCTTGAGTTAGAGTTATCTGGTATTCTCGTACGATTAGCCTGTGTCCTATACTTCCTCGTGATCCCTCATGTAGCCCTTTTATACGCACGTGTTTTGGTAAGCTTTGGTATTTATTTAATTTAATTCGATCATCGAATTTATCGTCAGGATGTTCTAGGTATTAAGTTAAATGTTCAGGGGTATTTTCGACATTTGGCATACCTAGGGATTAATCCCTAGGTGACCTGCCCTAGAGATTATAGGTTGCCTAATTGGTCTTCGTATAGATATATTTAGTATATCTTGGATTACAATGGATTAGGCAAGGTGATATTCTCAAGGAGAATTTTTAGGAAGTGGGAGGTTTTTCTCCATCTCTCTTAATTTTCTAGTATAGTCGGCCCTATGTATGGGTTTTATAATATATATTTTGTATATAATTTTGTGTATTTTTGGAAGGAGAAAATAATATTATAATTAAGATTATTTTTTTCTAAAAATACATGGAGGCTTTATATACATAATATTAGGCATTAAAAAACCCTAGCCTTGGTTTTTAGCCATACAAACAGCCGCTCCTCCTTTACTCTCTCTCGGTTCTTGTGTTTTGCGAGGTGATTTTGAGAAGGATCAAAGTGTGTTGAAGCCTCAAGCCTTATCTCGGATTTGTGCCCACACACCGGAGGCAAGAACGTGCAAGGGTTATACGTGAAAAGGTCTCGGGGTCGTCTCTTTCGTCACGTGGATTCTTGTGATTTTTCGACAAATCACCAAAGGTATAGCTTCTGTCCATTCACCTTTACCACGTAAGTTTTCATGAAAAACATGAACAGAAAATGATTTTTAAAACCAATAACGCTTCCGCTCCATCTAGACTATCACAAGTCATACAGTCTCAAGTTACTACACGACGAAACAACCGAACCTAGGATGGTGAAACTAACATAAATCTCAAAACCTACGGTTGCTACAAAGGTTTCCACAACCAACATGCTATGAATGTAATACTTAAACATAAATAAAGACATACAATAACTATGCTAGATACATCATATGGAACCAAATGAAATCTATACATAACATGGATAGATATGCATACAACATTAAGAGAAGAAGTAAGATATATTACCTTGGGATTGTGATGCATCATAAGTCATTGATGTGTGATCCAATACTCAGAGGCTTGAGGA
>JAULLH010555086.1:0-10479 GCA_035668455.1 Sarracenia alabamensis | reverse complement strand
TATGCCCCTTGTAAATTTGTAAATTTTTCTTTTCTTTTATACACCCTTAATTACCCAAAAAAAAAAACAATTGCATGTATGAAGCGGATTTAGAAGACTTATGCTACAGTAGCATTTTTTTTTACATGGGCTAACAATCAGAATGGTGACAGATTCATTAAATCAAAGATTGATAGGGCCATTGTCAATGAAATATGTATTAAAGATCCTTATCCAAAAAAAAATATGTATTAAAGATTTTCAAAGATCATGTGCATATTTTAGCTCTCCAGGCATATCAAACCATTCTCGGATTGAAGTCACTGTTAATGTGGAAGGTAAAAAATCCAGAAAGCCCTTTAAGTATTTTGATTTCTGGGCCAAAAATCCCAAGTTACTCCCCTTGGTTCAGGAAGTGTGGGAGGAAAGAATTGAGGGATCCACCATGTGCAGGGTCTGCCAAAATCTTAGACAACTTAAGTCTAAACTTAGAAAATTCAACCGAGACTCCTAGAGTGAGCTTTCCAGCTGGGTACTGGAAGCTAAACAGTTCCTTGAAGGTTTACAATTACAGCTGGATGCTATGCCTAGTTCGGAGGAGCTGCGGCTTAAGGAAAGGGAGGCGTATAGTAAGTGTGTGGAATTAAAGCTGCTGAAGAAAGCTTCTATAGACAGAAATCAAGAATTCAGTGGTTGAATTTGGGGGATCAAAATACAAAATTCTTCTTTAAGTCTACCAATTTTCAGAAGAATAAGTCCCGTATTGTTGCTTTAACAAGAGATGATGGCATGGTTTGTGAATCTAAGGAAGAAGTAGCTGGGCATGTTGTGGACTACTATCAAAACCTTCTTGGCACAACCTGTTCTCTGAAAATGGATGCGCATAAGAAAATTACTGCAACTATAATGAAAAAATTGCCCTCTGATAGTGCAGAATTTATGGTTCGAGAGGTAACAGACATGGAAATCAAAGACACCTTCTGGTCTTTAAAGACAAATAAAGCTCCGGGGCCTGATGGGTACTCTGTAGGGTTTTTCAAAGAAGCGTGGGGAGTAGTGGGAGAGGAAGTTACTAGTGCCATCAAAAGTTTTTTTTGTTTCGGGCAGATTGCTGAAAGAAGCAAATAATACTAGCATAGCTCTTTTCCCGAAAGTTCCTAATCCGTCGTCGATTAAGGAATACAGGCCTATATCATGTTGTAATACAATCTACAAATGTATTACCAAGATAATTGCAAACCGTGTGAAGATAGTGTTGCATTATATTATCTCCCCCGCCCAATCCGCTTTTGTACAAGGGAGAAGAATAGATGACAATATTTTCTTATCCCAAGAACTCCTTAGAGACTACCACAAGCCAAACAAGGGTCCTAGATGTGCCCTTAAAGTGGATCTTATGAAAGCTTATGATAACGTAAATTGGGAGTTTTTGATGACGGTTTTACAATGTATGGGATTCCATCCGAAGATGATTAATTGGATAAAGGAGTGCATCTCCACCCCTTCTTTCTCGGTATGCATTAATGGTGAGTTGAATGGTTTTTTCAAGGGAAGGAAAGGCTTGAGGCAAGGGGATCCCCTTTCCCCTTACCTTTTTGTAATGGCAATGGAAGCTCTTTCGGGATTATTTGCGATCCACACAACAAATGGTGATTTTCACTATCATTGGAAATGTAGTAAAGATAAGATTGTCCACCTTGCCTTTGCAGATGATCTTATGGTGTTTGCTAGGGCTGATGAATCTTCTATTAAAGTTGTTAAGAGGGTTTTGGAAGAGTTCCAAGAAATATCTGGATTATCCCCTAGCCCGGCAAAAAGTGATATTTTTTTCTCCGGGGTTGATGAAGTCTAAAAGGCGGAAATGCTTAAAATCATTGGTTTTCGCGATGGGTTCTTTCCGGTTAGATATTTGGGGGTTCCCCTTATATCCACAAAATTGAGCTACAAGGAATGTAAACCTCTCATTGATAGGATAGCGGCAAGAATCAAGGTATGGACTAGCAAGTGGCTCTCTTTTACAGGTAGACTACAACTTATTGAATCTATTCTATTTGCTATGCAAGTTTATTGGTCCTCACTCTTTATTTTACCAAAAATGGTGTATAAGGAGGTGGAAGCGCTTTTGCGTAAATTCTTATGGAGTGGACCAGAAATGAAAGCCTCGGGGGCAAAAGTCGCATGGGAAGATGTTTGTGTCCCAAAGAAGGAGGGGGGTTTAGGTATTAAATCCTTAACCATGTGGAACAAAGTGGCAGTGGCTAAACACATTTGGTTCTTGCTTACAGGAGGGGAAGTCTCGATTTGGTGTATGTGGGTGAAATCTAACATCCTCCGAGGAAGATCCTTTTGGGGTTTGAAAGCTCCCCAATCGACATCTTGGTGTTGGAGGAAGCTTCTTCAATTAAGGCCCTTGGTTAAAAAGTTTTTTAAATATGTAATAGGCGATGGTAAGGATACCTATCTATGGTGGGACCCGTGGCACCCTTGGGGGAGCATTATTGAAGCAAAGGGGCATCGAATTGTATATGATTCGGGTACGGGGCAGTTTGCTAAAGTTGAGATCATAATTGAAGGTAATTCTTGGAAGTGGCCCCCTGTATTTACGGGGGATCTTGTGGATATGCAGGCAGCTACTCCGTTTCTGCCGAATGGGGGAAGGAGGGACTCTATTATATGGATCCCAAGTGGTAATGTTTTCTCCATTGGATCCTTATGGAAGGAGTTGAGGCCATCGAAGGAGAAGTGGAAGTATGCAGAAATGGTATGGTTCAAGGGTCATATACCAAGATATAGCTTTATACTTTGGTTGGCAACTAGGGGCAAATTATACACGGGGGATAGGCTACGGCTGTTTGGCATGCAGGGAGAATTTTCATGCTCTTTCTGTTCAGCAGAGGGAGAATCCCACTGCCATTTATTCTTCTCCTGCCCATTTTCAGCGCATATATGGAAGCAAATTTTGAACAAATGTGGCGTCAATTTTTGGGAAACATCTTGGGCAAATTGGCTAGATCGGATGAAGGAAAAATCAAAGGGACGTTCTCTTAAATCCTTACTTGTTAAACTGGCTTTTTCAACTTCGGTTTATTTTCTATGGAAGGAAAGAAATATGAGAAAATTTCAAAATAAAACTACTAAAAAATCTGTTTTATTCAAAAACATCGAGTTAACAATTAGAGATGCCCTTTCAAATAGGCGAGGAGTCACTGAATGTCCAGAAAATCTGTACATTCAGCAGCAATGGGGGCTTCCTTCGCTTATTTATGGAAAGGAACCAGTCGTATTTTAATTTCTAAATTACCTTGTTTGGTTTTATGCCTACAGATCCATTTGGGCCCAGCCGAAGAGGAAGAGACGCCGGAGATGGTAGTCAGTCTGAGGAACATGGCCTATCTGAATGGTAATTCGTTTTGCGTTTTTGTTTTACCTAGCTATTGAGGGTTGTTCATAGCACCGTATAGTGCCTTTCCCTACGGCCTGAGTAGGGACGGGTGCGTGTGTTCCTTCCGAATAGGTTCTGCCTGCCATCTGTAGTTCCCACTGCTGCTATTATGATGCATATATTTAGAGTACAGTAATATGTAATAGATGTATTAGGATGCTGCTACCAGTCATGTTTGTTTTAGTTTGGTATCAGCTGAAGGGAAGTGTGGTTTAGAAAACCAATGATGTGTGATATGTTGCCGAATCTAGTGTGAAAATTATTTGTTGTTTTTAATTCTGACTGTAACAATGTTGGATTGGCTTTTGGTATACCTGAATTTGCTTTTCCAAAAGAAATCCTTGTTTTTTTGGAAAGCCAAATTCATGCATGTCTCCGAAGCTCCTAAGTGCTAATGCTCTGCTCTTATCACTAATTGTACTATTTAGTGTGAGATGTTAGCAGACTAAATAGTTGCTGCCAGAGGGGTTTGTTTTCTTGGATGATTTCTGAATGTGCTTGCTTCGAAGTTCCTATTTTCCAGCTGTTTGGAGCGGTGGAAAAGGTGCAGCTGCTGCTGGGTTTTAAGCCTCTGGTTATTGATGTGGCTTTACCAAGGTTGCATGTTTGGTGGTAACCCCTCTTGGCTGCCCCATATGGAGGACCTTAATAAATGTATGTACGAAACAGAGTTGGAAGACCTATCCTTTAGTGGTATTTTCTATACCTGGGCTAACAATCAGGTTGGGGATAACTTTGTAAAATCTAAAATTGATAGGGCAGTGGTTAATGAGGCGTGGATTACAAAGTTTGAAAGGTCCAATGTTTTCTTTAGCCCTCCTGGTATTTCAGACCACTCTCGTATTGAAATTAAGATAAGTGTGGATGGAAACAAGTACCTTAAACCTTTCAAGTTTTTTGATTACTGGGCAAAAAGCCCAAAGTTCCTTCCTTTGGTCCATGAAGTATGGAATTCAGAGGTGAAGGGTTCGGCCATGTATATTATATGCCAGAAGCTTAGATTTCTCAAAGCTAAGCTTAGAAAACTGAATAGGGAGGTCTTCAGTGATCTGCCCAACAGGGTAATGGAGGCTAAACAGGGTTTGGAGTTTGCTCAAATTCAGTTAGATGGGGCTCCTAGCTCAGCAGGGCTCCAGGCGAAGGAAAGGGAAGCTTATAGGCATTTTATGGAGCTTAAAATTGCGAAAGAGAGCTTTTACAAACAGAAATCCAGGATTCAGTGGCTTAAATTGGGAGATCAAAACACGAAATTTTTTTTCAAGTCCATAAATTTTCAGCGCAACAGATCGCGTATTGTCTCCATAATCCGTGATGATGGGAAGGTGTGTGAATCCAAAGAGGATATCTCGGCCCATATTGTAGAATACCACCAAGGCCTTCTAGGCTCTTCTACAAGTCTGGGTAATGATGCGGATGTTAAAATTGCTGCAGCAATTACTAAGAAACTGTCAGCTACAAGTGCAGATTTTATGATTCGGGATGTTACGCGGGAGGAAATCAAAGCTACTATGTGGTCTATGAAGGCCAATAAAGCTCCTGGGCCGGATGGTTACTCAGTGGGTTTCTTCAAGGAGGCTTGGGAGGTTGTTGGAGAGGAAGTAATTGGAGCCATCAAAAGTTTTTTTGATTCTGGGAGGATGCTTCGGGATGCAAATAACACTCTCATAGCTCTTATACCCAAAGTTCCAAACCCATCGACCATTAAGGAATATCGTCCTATTTCATGCTGTAATACTTTATATAAGTGCATTACCAAAATTATTGCCAATAGAATTAAATCTTCTTTACAAGATTTAATCTCTCCAGCACAATCGGCTTTTGTGCAAGGTAGGCGTATTGCGGATAACATCTTCTTATCTCAGGAGTTATTGAGAGATTACCACAAGTCCAACAAGGGGCCAAGATGCGTGCTTAAGGTAGATATCATGAAGGCATATGACAACGTCAACTGGGACTTTATGCTCTTGGTCTTAAAATGCATGGGTTTTCATCCAAAGATGATAAATTGGATTAAAGAATGTATCACCACCCCTTCCTTTTCAATAAGTATCAATGGTGAGATTAATGGTTTTTTCAAAGGGGCTAAGGGATTGAGACAAGGGGATCCTCTGTCCCCTTATTTATTTGTTATGGCTATGGAAACTTTATCGGGCATATTTGCAAACTACACAAGCAGTGAGGATTTCCATTACCATTGGCAATGCAAAAAAGATAAAATTGTCCATCTTTCCTTTGCGGATGATCTTATGGTGTTTGCAAGAGCCGATGTGTCGTCCGTTCGCATTATCAAGAAAGTGTTGGAGGAGTTTCATCATATCTCGGGTCTCTCACCTAGTCCGGCAAAAAGTGACATCTTTTTTTCGGGCATTGAAGATTCGGTTAAAGCTGAGATCCTTCAAGTCTTAGGCTTTAGAGAGGGTTCTCTACCTGTTCGGTATTTGGGAGTTCCCCTTATTGCAACTAAATTGAGCTACAAGGAGTGCAAACCTCTAATCGACCGTATTGCGGCAAGAGTTAAAGTTTGGACTAGCAAGTGGTTATCCTTTGCAGGAAGATTACAGTTAATGGATACCATTCTCTTTTCTATGCAAGTGTTTTGGTCCTCTCTTTTCATACTTCCGAAGAGGGTATTCAAGGAGGTTGAGGCTATTATGAGGAGATTCCTCTGGAGTGGGCCAGATTTAAAATCTTCTGGCGCTAAGGTGGCATGGGAAGACATTTGCTGCCCAAAGAAAGAGGGAGGTTTGGGTATAAAGTCCCTGGTCCGTTGGAACAAAGCGGCAGTAGCGAAGCATGTATGGTTTTTAATCACAGGGGGTGAAAATTCGGTTTGGTGTATGTGGGTGAAGTCTAACCTACTGAGGGGTAGATCCTTTTGGGGAATTAATATTCCGCAAACATCTTCTTGGTGCTGGCGAAAACTTCTCCAATTAAGGCCCCTTTTTAAGAAGTGTATTGAATATGTTATTGGGGATGGGGAAGAAACATTCTTATGGTGGGACCCGTGGCACCCTTGGGGTAGTATTGTGGAGGCCAAAGGGAAGCGGATTATTTATGATGCTGGATTGGGGCCCTTGGTCAAAGTTAGTGCCGTGGTTGAGGGGAATTCTTGGAAATGGCCTCCTGTATATACAGTGGATCTGCTGGAAATGCAAGACTCCACTAATTTTTTTCCTAATATGGAGAGGAAGGATTCGGTTGTTTGGCTACCAAATGGAAATAAATTTTCCATTGCCTCTTTCTTAAAGGAAATCAGTCCAAGTAGAGATAAATGGAGATGGTTTGATATTGTCTGGTTTAAGGGCTGCACTCCCCGGTTTAGTTTCATTTTGTGGTTGGCGATTAGAGGGAAACTCTACACAGGTGATAGGCTGAGGGGTTTTGGGTTGCCAGGTGATTTTAAGTGCAGTTTCTGTGACTCTCTCGGTGAATCCCATAGCCATTTGTTTTTTGCATGCTCCTTTTCGTCGTTAATCTGGACAAGGCTTCTTAGGAAATGTAATATTTTTCATTGGGAAGTGGAGTGGCTGGAATGGTGCAATTGGATGGATAAATCTGCAAAAGGCACATCCTTTTCTTCTCTTTTACTTAAAGTTGTCTTCTCAACCTCAGTCTATAATATTTGGAAGGAGAGAAATAGTAGGAAATTTCAGGGGCATGGGTTGTCTAGCTCGACTCTCTTTGAGAATATAGTATCTACAGTTAGAGATTGTTTGGCCTCTAAGAGGGGCATTCCGGATATCCCAAAAAATCAGTTTATTCAACAAGCCTGGGAGCTTCCTTCTCTCATTTTTGGGAAGTCTACTGATTTACTTTAATTTATGGTTTATTTGTATATGTTGCTGCATATATTGTCTAATGTTCTTTGGTTTTATAGGTCTATTTGGAAGCCTGCTCCAAGAAGGAAGAGAGCCCGCAAGGTGTAATGGCGGGGGTGCAGGTTTTGTTTTGTAGTTGGCACTGATATCCTAGCTTTCTTTTTGGTTTTTTGTGCCTAGCTATGAGGGATGTTCATAGCAATGTATAGTGCCTTTCCCTACGGCCTTTGTAGGGAAGTGTGTGTGTGTTTTTTTTTTATTGGGTTGCTGTTTTTTATATGAATCAATCTTGCTATCCTTGGTTTCCTATCCCATCTTCCGGCTTGGTATATGGTACGGGAAACTAAAGAAACTGTCTTGATTGTCCTTTCTGTTGTTTTTTAGTTATTATATAGGGTATAAGGTATATGCTGGTGTATTTTTGGGGATGTTAATACCTTTCGGCCCTACTCTTCTGTTGCAAATTCTGGGGGTCAAGTAGTTGCTGGATGTTGGTCGGATGGTGCTTTGTGTTAATACTGATATTGTACCAGCTTGCCCATGTTGATTGCAGACTTCTAGATAAGTTCATGCCTGCTAGTTCTATCTTGAAGGCGGCCTTTCTAACATGTGCTTCAGGATTGTGGATGGTTACTGTTAGGAACTGGGTTGCAGTTGGATGTCTCGGCATTCAAGGCAGCTGCTTTTGTTTGGTTTTCTTTTGGGTGCGAAGGTGTTTGATCTGAAGGATAACAAATAGCTGGAAGGTCTACTTTGGTTTAGAAATTTCTGTTTGGGATGCAGCTGGAAGGTTTTCCTTTTGGCGCTGTTTTTTCTCTAATTTGTTTATGGTGATCTTGATAGTGGTTCACCTAGATTAGTCTGTGTAATGGGGTTACCGGGGTGTAAACCTTGTATTTTGGGTTATCTTTTGTGGGGTTTCTTTGGGTTGTAAGGCCTGGGGTATGCCCCTTGTAAATATGTAAGTTTTTTTCTTTTCTTATATATACTTACCTTTACCCAAAAAAAAACCTGGTTTGTAGATACAGGATCCACTAATCATGTCTGTAATTTATTGCAGGGGTTCCAGGTAACCAGACGGCTTAGAGATGGCAGGATTTATCAGTAGTAGGGGTGTTACTCCCGGTTTTATGCTTTTCGCATTGGGAGCTTTATTTTATCTATTTCAGTTGGAATAATACATTATATTTGAGACATTTTATGTACCTCAAAACAGACGGACTTCTGTTCCGATTTCCTGTTTAGGGGAAGACAAATATTTGGTTTTGTCTTGTGTTTTATGCATAGTTTGATGTTTTTCATTTATCTATCTTAGTGCATGGCAAAATATCATGAAATATGGGTTGTTATAATTCCTACTGTTAATAACTAAAATGGTGAAAGTTTACATGTTTTACCAATAAATAGGAAAATGATTCCTCGCCGAACCAAACATTAAGTTTGGCATCTTCGTTAAGGATATCTTAATTTAAATAAGATTTAAAGGGTGGTAGAAAATGGATCTTAGAGTTCATTGGAAGTGAAGGCACTTCCAGTCTACTAATCTTATTTAATATGTGAGATAATCGGGTGGTCATTTATGATCAAGGGACTTAGAGTCAAATTAAATGTTGTAATGATTCATGTACATGTGGTCGGGTGAACTACCAGACAAAAGGTACATAAGACCCCATGATTTAATCGTGGTGGTAATTACCTTTTTTTGGAAGTTCAAGGGACTACTTGTCGATCATGGGATTACATCCCGATTGACTGCACCAAATATGCATTCGCATTAATGGTGTAACGGATTAGGAGGAGTAGGTTTCTTAAGGATGTGGTAATGTACATAGTAAATTACTCGGTAAACCAAAGGGTGATTTATATTATAATCTAAAGAGTTAGGGGTATTTGTTAATAAATACTAGATTCTTGGGAAATGGATTATGTAATAAATCACAGACCCCAGTTACACATTGTTCAAGTAAAGGTTAGGACTAATTAATTGGTACAACCGGATTTTTTATACCTGATGAACGGTATGAAACAAGACCAAATCACGAGTACGTAGGAGGCTCCTCGTCGTAGTGGGAGGGTTGTTCATCAACCCGAAAAGGTATATGTTCTTGGGATAGTCTCATGACAAGATCCCGGGAGAACTGCATACCGGACCCGGTAACTACGATAAGGTACTTCAAAACAATTATGTATATTTTTGGCAAAGGGCTAAGAAATCTTGACGGGAGCATCCAAGTGATGCAATCAGACGGATTCATAGCAAAGGGCCAGGTGCACATTAGTGTACATAGTTTGAGAAATTCATTTATGGACTTGAGCAAACATCAGAGTTTTAGGAATTTTCGATTTGACCGGGTGATCGAAAGCTTCGGCTTTAATCGGTGTCTTATCGAATATTATGTACTGGAAGCGTGATGGCAACAAGGTGGTGTTTCTAGTGTTCAATGACGATGACATACTTCTAATCGGCAACGATAAGGGGTTGTTATTTTCGGAAAAAGTATGGGAATCAAGTCATGGACTTAGGAAAAGCAGGTTGGATCCTTGGGATTAATCTCTTACGAAATTGATCAATTAGGATTCTAGGTTTATCCTAAGGCCGGTATGTTGACTTGATTATTGCTCAGGTTGGCATGGGTAAATTCCAGGAAAAGGATTTCCTCCTTTAGAATTTCTCTATCTAGGGATCGGTGACCTAGAAAGATCCCAGAAGATAGAGAGGATGAGAGGCATTCCTCGGGGTTAGGAATTCTCATATATGCCAATTTTCTGTATTCAACCACATATATAGACGGAGCAGTATTGACTACAGTCAAGCATATACTCGAGTATCCGAAAGGATTAGGGAGTGTATGGGGAGGTACCAGGTTGATAGTTTCATATCCCTCGGGATATATAAACTAGTTATTCCAAGATTAATGAAGGTTCTAGGAGGTCCACCTCAGGAAGTGTGTGTTTCTTTGGGAAGACACATTGGAGGGCAAGTTCATCTCATCTGGGAGACAGTACAATGTGGTGACGTTGTAACATGCACGGTTACGTCTGCGAACAACCTGACAGGTGCTTTTGCTTAGGTAAAAGTGTTAGGTGGCAGATGGTTGCATGGCTTTGAGTATAAGTGGAAAAATGTTAGGGTTGTATACTTGAAATGCCATGCTTTTGAGTATTCTACTACCCGGGATCCCGGAAATATTAAATGAGAATATATATTGAGAGGATATGCATACTAGGATTCGTATTTAT